>DF244715.1:2559-24224 GCA_000507305.1 Breviolum minutum Mf 1.05b.01 | reverse complement strand
CTCCCACACATATAGTGTCATACTTTGTACTTTACATGTCATACTGCCAAGTACTTTGATGTACTTTGGCTCAAGTCATGGATCACTTTGGTGATGCCTAGAGAAAAAGAGGAACTTTGCAGAGAGTGAGACTTTAGGGTCTACTTTGGTTGTTTAGCATAGTCAGGGCCTGCTACTTTTGCATGTTGTGGTGGTTTCTCCCTGTTTTTTTTCCAATAGATAAGCTGCACAAAATACCCTGTCAGTTGGATGGTTCCAAGATGTGAGGTCCATCCTGGGACGATGAATGTCCCCAAATTTGCAAAGGGAACTGAAAACATATGACCTCCTTGGGGTTGAAAATGATGATCAATCAACCTATTTTTTGGTGATGTGTTTCATGGGGATATATTGGGTTGTCCTGGTATTTTGGGCAGTTGATCCCAATCTACAGCTTCATTTGCCACTATGACTGGGAAGGAGGACCACCCAAGATATATGAACCTTCACATCTGTTCTAATCTAGGGATAAATCCAGATATCCAACGATGAGCATGAGCCCATTATTGCAAAGGGACACCACTCAGTTTGAGTCCACGGCATGTTTTTCTTCAAACCGAGGATGACGGTTGGTATATTTTTAGTCAAACTGGCTAGTATGCCAAAGTGCATGTTTTTTTTGCATCTAGCCCTAAGAATCCGATTTTTTCCAGGACCCCCAATGGCCACCCTGAGTCTATACAAACAGGTTCACACTGGATTCAGGCATCCGATCCAGCATGCTGCTGCATCCAATGTTCCAATGTCTGCCCCTACTGGTCATACATGGAGCTATGGGGGCCCTATATATAAATGGCCTTATGTAATGAGTAAGTGGTTGCTTTCCAACCCTATAAGTGTGGAGTTACTTGAATGTCCCAGAAAATTAGTGAAAGGTTATAGTAAATGGATTATACTACCCCCAATATACCCCATTGATAAGTAGGTTATAAAAACCCTTTATATCCTAGCCATAAGGACCATTGATCCTAACTTTGTGGGACATCCAAGGGATCGGTAGGAGCCCGGGGCCCAGCCATTGCCACCCCGTGGGATTTTTCCTCAGGACCTTTCCTTTGAATGAAAGCCACATCCTATGGATTGCCTCCCGTTTCTTTCTGGTCACGCGATCCATCTACGTGAAGTGGAAGTGCTCCGTTTGGATTTTTCGCCGTTGGGGGGGTCCCCTTAGGTTCCCATGAATAATCAGTAGACGTGGGAAAAAATGACCCTTTCGAAAGGAAACTCATCCTGGCAGATACATCCCATTTGAAAACTGAAGCATCTCTTCTGGGGGTATTTGAGTACAAAAGACGAATTGATGCATAATTGCGCTTCCAGTTGAACAACGCAAAGCTCTATGCATAAGGCCCCGGCCCAATTAGGAGGGGTGAATTTGAACCTGTACTGTATAGGGCCAGTATTGGGTGAATGGACCCGTAGGGGTGTTTTTGGGTTCTCAAAAACGACGCCACTTTTGAGGGGAAATCGGATTCTCAAGGGCACAACAAAATCACCATTCAGAAACTTCAAACAACCTTCCGGGATGCTTGGTGTTTTGTTGGACGGTTCTTTAAGCTCCAAAGATGGAGCCTGCAGGGGTTAGGAAGATGATTTGCGTTGGATATAAACGGATAGTGATTTCTACCCATTACCTCATTTCAAGCCAGATTTCTGCAGCATCAACAGGCGAAGGGCGATGAATGTACAGTATGTCCTTTTTATCTTTTTTTGGGGGGTGGTGATGTTTCTTGGCAACATCACCCCAAAAGGGTTACACTGCCTAAAATGGACAGTCAACGCCCCTGAACATAGGCCTCCCCAATAGGAAAGCTCATCTTCCAAATGGGTTTCATACATCTGTGTTTTGTGATGTTTTGGTTTTTATTCGGGACTACTGCAATATAGCAGCATCATCGCCAACCCTGTCCTCAACGTTACCATTCTTGTGTTTGTGGAAAATTGCCTTTATGATCAGCATTCAACACATCTTCTATCGCCTTTTATGGCACACACACACACGTGTCACCATATCCAGCCAAATTTATTCTTGTTCCAAACCCTAATATGTTCCATGTATGCAGTATATATTTTGTGGTCAATGTCAAGGTATATATTTCATACAAACCAAGCATATGGGAAGTTTCCCAAGGATTTTGTTGGGAGCAGGTACGCGACGTTTCATCATACGAAGGAACCGAGCCATCCGCCGGAGAATCTCTTGCTCTTCTATGCCACCTGACTTGAACAATTTTGAAGTTTCAGGTACCTCCCTAAGACTAACAGCCAAAGCTCCTGAAAATACCCTAGACATCCAAATATCTCCTGAGAAGGTGTTTTAGGCCTTAGGTGTATTTTGCGGGGTCCAGATACCTTCTCAGCAGGTGTTTGGATGTTTAGGGTGAGGCCGGAACCCAAAAGGAAAGGCTAGTCTTCCAACCATCAATTTTCAGGGGCTATGTTAGGTGATATTCCTAAGGGAAAGTTAGACTCCAACATTTGGATTGGTGTTTGAAACCCTTACCTTCTCAGGAGATGTTTGTGTGTTCAAACACTGATCCGCACCAGATTTTTGGATGTTTGGAGTATGCTGTTTTTTTAACCCAGATAGTTTCGATTCCCAAGACCCTGCGACTCTTTTGTTCACACAGAAAATACCCTGAGAAAGAACAGGATTTCCATACAAGTTTGTTTCTGTGTATAGAAATTGGAGCAGACCAAATCACCTAAGCGAAGCTTCCTACACTTCCTTATGGTAAACTAATGTGGCTGGCATGATCTTTCCTACACTTCCTTATGGTAAACTAATGTGGCTGGCATGATCCACTATGTTCAATTAAGTGGGCAGATTATAGCAACCTCAGCCGAAGTCAGCCCAAATGGCTGATGGAATTGTAGGGTTGATCCTGGAATAAAGACATACATACTTTGGGAGCTCCACCTTTGGAGCCCAAAAAACCAAGGGAAAATGCAGGTTTTTTTCAATCCTACTGTTGATGGCAACCAGAAATCCGGGGAGAAAACCAGTTGGGGTTGGTAGTGGAATTCCCATTATTTGCAAGGTCTTACGCATCCCAAGTGGTGCAGGTTATTTTCCATCAACCAATCCTTAGCCATTCTTTGCCAAAATAAACCTTCCCCAGGATTCCGGTCATATTCTCAGATGATTAAGGTGTCCAATAACCTCCGAAACGCATAGTCTCTAGGTTCCATTACCATTCTCAGGAACATGAACATATGGAATTACAACTACTTGTAGTTAATTCCTAAAAGTGAAAAACTTGTGGGTCTAAAATGGCACATGCTGCATACCCATAGGATCAATGTAACCTACATTTACCATAAAGATCAACCAAATGTAGAGAAACCCTGAAAGTAGTGATTTTGAAATTAAAGATTCCAGGGGATTATTAGTTTCACTTGACTTGCAGGGGAAATATACCTTGTATTGATCCTATGGCATATTGCATAACAGGCCATCATCCCGCCTTACCTATGCCATGTTTTAGGGGATAGTTGGATGTACCCCTACCAACGTACCCCTATGGGAAATCCCTGTATAGTGGGTATTTATGGCTTATCCCCAAGAATCGTTGGCAAAGGCCAATTCGCGACCGATGCTCCATCGCTTTCGCGGCTTCCCATCGCCCATGCTCTCGGTGCTTCCCGAAGGGAAGGGAGGAAATCTGATTGAAATTCACAGAATATAATAGTCTTATGAAGAGAGGTGGTTTATGATATATTCTGGTCAAATTATAGCGGCCTCACACGACCTCACCCCAAATGGCGGTTTAGTAAGGGAAATCCCCTAATTCCGGGGAAATCTAGGTTGTGAAATATAATAATTTGGCCAGATATATTGATATAGGTGGTGGTTTGACCCATTTTGTAATTGTAATGCTAGATTTGCACAAGATTTCCAGTTTGATGTGCCTGTTTTGAAAGGTAAGACCACCACGTAGGATTGCAGAAAACTCATATGTCATATATATATATATATAAAGAGGATGAACAGAAAAGAAGTTTGATGCCCAAATTAGTTGCCAACATGTAACTTGTTCAATTTGACTTTCGCACAAAAAGGCAATTTTGTTTGGGTGAATGCATCATTCCTCCCAAATTATGGAAGCAGTCGTCTCCCACAAAATGACCCAAAGAAGAACTCACGAAGGAAAATACACTCCCTGCCATGGGTTCCCATCAAGTTGTTCATTTAAAGGGTCGGTCGTTTGGTTTGTATTGTTGGGGGTAATGTCACTGTCACTCATACTGGTAGGTTTGTTTTGCACGTTGCGAACATAAAATTTGCCGGAGTGATACTGGCACATGTTTTGGTCTGATTGGTTTACAATTTCAAAGAAGTTTGATCAACAATCTATACGCTTCCTCCACAATCATGGAAGTGATCCCCAAATTGAGGACTCAGGGAACTAGGATGTGTTGATGGAAACCTGGGGATAGCTCCTTACCTCACTGAGGTTGCAGATTTGTCCCCTATACATTTTCGGAAACTATCCGCCACAGATGGGGTGTAGGGATCAGAGATATTGGAAACTCCAGGGTTTAGCGCCTTGATTCAGGGACAAATCTACAACCATGATTCAGGACTATTAATTCTTTTTTCTAGACATCCAGGGTCACCGAAATTGGGTTCACCATGACTGGAGCTCAAAAGCATACTGCTAAAACACCGTTTACTTCAGGAGGTATTCGCCTGGATGTTTTTATTGGGGAGTTATAAGTTGGATTATAAACCATAATATCCGCTTTTCTGTTGCTTGAAATGTGTCCCTAAGTTGAAATCACCTAACTTACCAAAAAGGGTTTCGGTTTCATAGTTGGTTTCACTTCCAGAGCTTCAAAATTTCCTCCCTCACTATTAATGATTTTTGAAAACATACACCCAGCTCCTTGGCTTGACCTTTCAGGGGAACAAAAAAAAACCTAGCAATCAATCACTAGTGACATATTGTTGTGACACATGAGGAAACCCATGATTTTCCCAAATCAACAAAAGTCAATTTGTGAAACATCACCAGTTGGGCAGAAACATGTTGCGATCGGAAGGTACTGGACTGTGTCTTTGACAGCGGCTTGCGTGATACGGAGCTGCATGGCATGGGGCCTTTAGGCACTGAGGAGCCAAGCTCAGCACCGAAGGGCAAGACATGTAGAAAACAAACTCAAGAAAAGCCATGAAATATCATGAAATCATATATAATCCTATAGACATCGAAAATCCTCCAAATACCTTATGAGTAGGTGTTTGGATGTATGGAACATGAAATAATCATGCTTATGAAACGCAGCTTGCATACGCACAACACGTCTCAGGGTGAAGCCAATTCTCTAACAATGAACCGGTGAGAATTCATAGGGAGCTCGAGGAACCCAAAAAAGTTACAACACACCCCTAAACCACACCCATCCGGCAATTCCCCCGGCAATGCCAACTATGAATCCGGAATCCCTTTACAGCTTGCAAGTTGGTAAAGGTTTTTGTGGGTATGTTCCAAAGGTTTGTTGAAACAACCTTAGATTTAATGGATGTTTGGTTAAACAACCATTTCCCATGTAGAGATACAATACACATCGCATATCTTAGAAGAGGATGAAGAAGTCTCAACTATCTGGAAAATGACAGCAATTCCAAACTCCTGGCAATTCTTTGTGACCTTTTGGGACACTTAAGTGACCCTTTAAAGGGCAAAGTGACCTCCAACTGGGGAATCGAAGGGTCATTTTGAATCACCTGGTTGTTTTTTTGTGTGATTTGGATTTTATTTCTTTCTACTTAACATTGGCATGAAGTCACCATGGGTTTTTTTCTTGGGAGCATTTTGGATGGTTTTTTTTGCTCGACGAGATTTTTTTCCAGGATCTCTACAATTTGACGGAGTACACGTATTTGTTACCGGTGGCTCGGATTGGTTTTGTCAAAAGAACTACCTGGAAAACAGCCGTTGCTGTTCATTTCCATCAACTTTACCCTTAAAACCAGCAATCCAGTTGCCTTAAATAATGGTACTTTCCTATGTTTTCCAGGTATGTATTTTCAGGAAATAGTCGGCAGGGATCAACTGCTCCCCCTGAAAATTTAACGACTGTCATCTCAAAATGGGTCTATTTCAAAAGGAAAATCGAAAATCGTCTTCCGATTCCAACCACTGTTTTTGAGGGGATGTATTGGTTTTCGTGGGAGTATTTCTTCAGAAAGACTTATTATCTTGACAGAGGTTGGGCGTTTGAGGGGGGACGAGCAAAAGATCACCTAGCACTTTCCATCAGAAGTTGGGTGTGCACATGAGTAACAGGAACAAAGACACCCGGTTCTGTGAAAGACACTGCATCTTTGAACATGATCAAAATCAAGTTAGAATATTGGATCCTATAGTGACAATGCTTGGATTTCCCGTTGGAAGTTAGTAAAAAGGTTAGTAAGTGGATTATAAATGGTTATAACTTATAACCCCAATATACTCCATTTATAAGCAGGTTTTACTTGGAGGATCATCCTAGTTAGTAAGTAGTTAGGATCACCCCATTTGTAAGCTTTATGCCATGGCAATTTGGAAGGGGCCCCACAACCTCAGTCAGGGGTCAAAAGGTGATTTCACCGCACGCGTTTTCATGACAAGGTTGCATCGTTAGCTTCGTGGTTGATGGAAGTCAATACCTTGTCACAGGGTCTTCTTCCACGGACGGGCTCTGGTGGCTCTACAGTAACTCGGATGGAACAAAAAAACCGGACTTGTGTCGACTGGATGACTGGATGTTGTGGTTTTCTTCCCATAGACATCCAATCGGAAGCCATCCACTCCAGTCATACAAAAAGTGGATGGGGGTTCAAACTGACACCTACTCCCTCAGGTTCAGTATATGACTGGATGTCTAGAGATACAAGCTGGTCAAATTATAGCGACCTCACAGGACCTCACACCAAATGGTGGTTTATATAATGGAACCTCCTCTATTTCAGGGAAACCTAGGTTGGTGAAATTTGGTCAACTTGGCCAGATATAAGGATTTTCTGTATGTCCCTCTTGTTTGTTGTGTTGAACATCGCCTTCAGGGGCTTGAAATGATGATTTTATCTACCAGTTTTCGTGATGATTTATCATGGTGACTGTTTGTAAGGATTCTGCCATAGCATTCATCACCTATTTATTCCCACATTCCATCAAAAATAGAATGGGACCTTACCAACGGACCCCTAAGTAAGTTGCGATCGAGCTATTAGATACTCAGGTTTAGGGGTTCGTTCAGTGGGTCCTGTTGGAGATTTCTTGGACACATTCCTGTATGTTTTTAGGGTTTTTGTCATACCGAACCTCAGTGGCCCTGTTATGTGAAAGGGTGTATGGTATATTTACGATTATTTACGGTACTTTTTGTTGATTTTTATGCGACTGGTACGTATATTTACCTGCATGAATCCCATAGGATCCATGTATCATATATTTACCTACATCTACCATGAATGGATGATTTTTATGGAATCAACGGATCGGTAAATATACCGTTGGTCCCATGGATCCTATGATAGGGCATGGTTTTTTTTAAAGATACATCCCTACGATCGGTCCATTTTACCCCTGAAAGTTTTACGGCTTCAAATTTTGAAAATCACCCTTTGTTTGAAAAAGGAACATCGTTTTCCATCCACCTTCATTTTTGGCTTCCAAAATGTTAAGTTTGCGGGGTGTATACACTCCCTGAAACTAACATAGCCCCTGAAAATAGGCCATCCCAAAATGAAACTAGTATGCCAACCACCATTTTTCAGGCTACGTTAGTTTCAGGGTGTATAGCAAACACTGACTGTTGAATCAGGCCGAAATCTTCAGACTGCAAGTTGCTAAGTCTCAAAACCTAGCCTCCTGGCAACTAACATATCCTACAATGAATGTAACAAATCTACTTACCCTCCTGCGATTTAACATGTCTCCTTTTGAAGGTACTTTTGAAGATGATTTTCCTTTTTCCAAGGTGGGATAGGTTAGTTCCCTAGAGAGTAGCTCTTCCAGGATTTTGGGGAAACTACCTGGCCGCAGCTTGACGTTTCAACTGTTGGCTCGAAGGTGATTGAAGTTTTCAACATCAGCTTGACGACAGAGCTACCTGAAAACATACGGGACCCAATTTTCAGTGGGATTTTCAGGGACCCCCAATTTTAATGGTTCCCCTTGGGTACCCATACGATTCCGATAAGAATCCCTAGAGATATGGGAACGATAGGGGAATAGTATGGGTCCCGCTTATGATAAGGGAACATCCACTATTTCGGGGCCCCTGGAATTACCTATGAAGTTTCGGATTCTCCTTTTTTCACGGTTAGGGGGGGGGGGCCAAGTTTCAGGCGAGCCATGTTTCTCGGGATGTATTTTTTGTTTCCAAAGCCATCAAATGTTCGAGGTATACGGTATACCCCCTAAAGATCCAGGGCCACCTGCTGAGGTAAGGTATCTGGACCCCCATAATGTATCTAAAATTTTAAAGAAAAAGACACCAAACCTCAGGAGAATTGACTGGATGTAGAGGGATATAATCTCAAAACGGGGCACATGTTGGCAAACACATTGGCGAAGTGGCAATTTGCGATGACAACAACTTCACCAATCAACTGCATCCAATAAGCCGAGAAAAATCAGTTGCCTTTAAACAGAATGGAAATCGAGACCGCTAGAAACGAAGTGTTTTTTAATTACAGTATTTAAGTTGTTTTTAGTTGCAATATTCGAACGTGCAAAGTTAACCTATTATTTTTGCAAGAAGATCTTAGTAGTAGATTTTGAAAACATGAAGTAAGCAGATATATTTTTTCAAAAAAAACAACGTTTTGCAGCTAAATTAGTTTGACCATATATTTCTCTCCTCTCGACATCTCTGTGGTGTCATGGTCCGCTTCGGCCCTTGTGGCTTGACGCTCACATTGAGCTTGGTACTGAGCCATGGGAAGATTCCCAAGAAGATTTGGTCTTTTTGGCACAATCGCAACTCGGAAAGAACTGGAACTGTTGTTGATTCAGAAAATCCCATTCCCAAATTCCCAACCACTTGGCATGTACTGTATGTTTTAAATCTTAGTAGATACTTGCATAAACTACCTATGAACTGTTGCAGGGTTTCTTCCATCAACAGTATTTTGGTGTTTTCTCATTTGTTTGGTGCAGAACATCACCCGAGGGATTCAGTCACCTTCTGAGAGTGGTTGAGTGGTTGCATGGAACCTAAATACTCCTTTAAAATCACTTTAAAACGACACCTCCTCCAATGGATGGGTACGGGTACCACGGTGTTTTTTTTTGTTCGGGAAATCATGATATGAATCTTTAGCAACATGTTGTTTGAGGCCTTACGTCCATCACACTTAAAAAGAACGAGATAGATCATGTATGATGTTTTCTTCTTTTTGTGGGTGCATTTATTTTAGAGTAGATTGAGGTTGGTACTTCTCCATAAGATTGTGGTTAATGCTCAACCCTCGCTTACCAAATTACTTTTTTGATGATTTATGAGGAGACCCTATTTTTTGCTATGACTAGAGTTGGTGTCATATGTTTCCTGAATCCTCCAAGGGTCTGAACTTTGTGTCCCTTAACCACCAAACACAGACCTGGACCCTGAAATTTGATACCTTTGGAGGGTTCAGGTTTCTATAGTTTTGACTAAAACCAACGAAAGGTACACACCTGGCAATTCTGCGAGTTTGTGACCTTTTTGGAATGGTGAATTTACTGAAAGGTTGTGAACTTCAGGGAATAAAAGTCATGTCACTAGGCGGCTGAATTACCTGGTACACCCCTCGAAAATTAACATGTCCTCTAAGAAGGGACCATTTCAAAGGGAAAGTCGTCTTCCACCATCATTTTTTCAGGGCCTATGTTAGTTGTTGGAGGCACCCCCCCCAAAAAAATCAACAGCTCGCCCCAGAAGGGCATGATGGTTGGAAGACGAACCTTTCCGTTTGGGAGGGTGACTTTTGAGGGGCGAACTCTTCAACTTCTGGGGGGGGGGGATTTGTATGTTTATCATGGACAAATCACCCCAAAAAAAAGCTGAGTAGATGTGCAAGCGCTGGAGATTCTTCTCCACTCTTCTCTTGCAGTTGTCAAACAGTCAAACACCAGAAAATCTATGAACATCTTGGAAGTTTTGCGGTTACTGGGATGTCCATGGTACTTAGTCAATGGATTATAGCTCCTATAAAAGTAACCTGAATGTCCCATAAATAGGTGGAATAACCCAACTTACCATCACTTCCAGCCGCACACCCCAGTAGGTTCAGGGATGGACCTGAAATTGTTGGTCTTTCAAGACAGACAAATCTGGTACTCACTTTCTCGGGCAGAGCAGGATTTTTTTCTTCCCCCAATGGCTATAGCATTGTTTTCGGCGATTTTTCGGATATATAAATTCATTAATTTTTGGGGTGGATATGTTTCACCCAAAAGGGTTTCTTTCACAGGCTTGTGACCTTGGGTCCTCAAGTCCTCACTGGCCATGTTTGAAGGGGTTAAGTCGGATTCTTGGGGGTGAAAACGTGTGTGTTTGATCCTATCATCTTAACCAGCTCTACGTTTTTGTGCCGTTGGTTTTTTTTTTGAAGAAGGTGGCGCTTACCAACATTTGCAGAGGTTGTGCCTTGTAATCACCCGGTTGTGATGGATTTGAAATCACTCCTACAAAAAATAAAAAACGGATCGTTCCATAGTGATGCGAAATCTAAGAATTGTTTTTTTTCCCTGCCGAAAAATGATCATGTCTGCCAGGTTCCTCTTCCAGCCATCATGGGCTTTCAGGGGGCAAACTTTGCTGTTAGTTTTCGATGGAAATTTTTTGACCCCAAAAATCGCCAGCTTCAGGCGATGCGGTTCCCAAGATGGCACAACTGGCATTGGCTACCTGGCGACATTATGCTCCTGACTATGAGGTGCCTTGAACAGCACCACATTTTTGCAAGGAAAAAAGGGCCCCCTGGGTGTTTAGGGGATTTGTTGGGGATGAAATAGGTAGGCGATCCAGTTACCACCCCCTTAAATACCCCGTGTTCCTGTACATACTTTACACATGCCCGAACCTGTGATAATGTTCGTGTTCAAAGTGCTACGCAATGGACTGCTTCGGTACATACTTTACACATGCCCAAGCCTGTGATAACGTTCGTGTTAAGAGTGCTACGCAATGGACTGCTTCCGTACATACTTTACACATGNACCTTACACATGCCCAAACCTGTGACAACGTTCGTGTTAAGAGTGCTATACGCAATGGACTGCTTCGGTACATACTTTACGCATGTCACAATCTGTGATAATGTTCCTGTTGGAAGAATGATTGAATGATTTTGGGTGGCAGCTCAAAAAATGCCATCCCGCTGCCATTAGGTGCTGTTTCACTGCTCTTGGCGACTCAACACACGTATTTTAAAAAATCCATATTTTCTTTTATTCCTCGTCAATCTTGGATGCTTAGTTCCTATTGGTTTTTATTATGGATTATGGCCTGGACGACAATGTGTGGGGGTGGTAACTAGGTCGCGCGCCATGAAATACTACCAAGTTCTGGTGGGATTGTAGTAATAGACATTAATAGACTAATGTAAGGATCCCTATTAAACACACCGTATAATGGAAGGTTAGAGGGTCTTTTTCGTGGCTCACATGTTTTGTTTCGCACCCTACAAAACCCTTGGGAATGTCTGTATTGAGATGTGAAGTTGCCACCTGTTTTGCCGGGTTTTCAAAGGAGTGTTTCCCATGGTGTTTTCACAGTTGCCTATTGGACACAAGGTGCAGGATAATGCACAATGGGGGAGTCAATTCTGCGGGATTGGAGACCCTATTGCAGAGTGGGTGCCGGAGAAATGGTGTGGCAGAAACCTTCTCCCAGTATGAGTGGGAAGCGAGCTGTTCCTGCTTATGTGTGGAGGCTGCCTATGGAAACCGTTGTGCCAACGCTTTCAGGTCTGACGGACTTGGTTGGATTCTGGAAAGAAAAGCTCGGCAATCAGTTGACCAACGAGCGTTGGAGGATTTTTGAATTGTCAGCATTGTCTGATTTGTCAGTGGCAGCTTGCACACAAGACTATGATGAGAAGTTGCTTGATTTCATGGTGGCTAATTGGAGTACCAGACCCTTTCCATCCACAATGGTGCCAGGTATGCCTGAACCCCAGCATGCGGAAATGCATACCCCGAGTTTTGGTGTGAGGCTCAGCACTGCAATGCTACGCTAGATGGTTCGAATCCCTGCATAAAATCACCAAGATTTTCGGGTACCCAAAATGGAGGTACTGAATCTTATAAGGCTGTTTTGGGGGTGGGTTTTCCCTTACGTTCGACTCACATACAGCTTATATAGGTGCGTAGCTCCATTTCAGTGTACCTTTCGAAATGTTTGGTGATCAAAAACAGTACGCACATCATCCTGTCACAGTATGTACAAGGTCTTGAATACACCCAGGTAACTCCATGTGCGACCTTAAGCATTCTCACCCTATAGATGGTGGTTTAAAATTTAAAAGAGAAATTTTCGACAAAATGCTTTGAACATGTTGGGCATTGAATTCATTCTCTACACCCCCGAAGTTTAACATAGCCCCTGAAAAATGGTGGTTGGAAGACTACTTTCCTATTGGGAAGGTAAATTTTCAGGGGCTATGTTAAACTTCGGGAGGGTAATTTGGAATATTTTGATTCAGTTTGAAGTTCAATCATTTGTAATCTAATGTATACACAAATAATTTTGAATATACACTCATCTGGTCCAACTATGGCGACCTCACACGACCTGGGCCCCCAAAAGACAGTTTTTTGGAAGGAACTCCTCTATTTCAGGGAAATCTGGGTTGGTGAAATATTCTAAATATTCGAATGGGGCCAGACTCATGTTTTACTACTAACTTACATCATTGGTGGACAAGAATTTACAGCCTATTTCCAACCATTGATCCAGAAACATGTTGCAACCACCATTGACCGAATGATATCACTGCTGGGATGTCGGGAAGCAAAACATGTTTCTTCCCTATACATGCAGTCATACCTGGTGAGGATCGAAGTTTGAACCCCCAAACATTTTGTGAGGTGAAGGCCTTTTAGCCGGGTGCCAAACACCGATCCACACGAAATGTGATTGGAGGATTTTGGATGTCTAGGGCTTTTAAGAGTCATTTTTAACGCCTGCATTTTGTGTTTTTTTTCAGGGCTATACACCATTTACTGACCACATTTCATGACCATGTAAACCATCTATCATCTCACCATTTATATATTTTCCCAGCTTGCCCTGAACTACGGTAGCCATTTCTGGGTGGTGCTTTCAAGCCCATAGCATCCATGGGACTGGTATATTTACCTACATTTACCATAGAAATCAACCAAATGTAGGCAAATATACCATACATGGACGGTATGGGAAATATTAATATCAGGATTTTTTCCTGGAGGTAGCAGCCTCGTATTTTTGGATGCGTACCCAGATAAGCCATGAATACCTATCATGAATGGATACCTATTCTTTCTCCCAGGATGCAATCTCATTTGATCACATCTTTTAAGTTCCCTGAGATCATGATCTCACTTCCTAAAAACCTTCAGTTCCCTGCTCATACGAGGGTGGGAGCATCTCAGAGGTGTATTCCTCGAAGTCAAGTCGACCTTGGAAAGCACTGCTATTTGTTGGTGAGACAAACCTTTCGCTAAACAACGCCGTGTTTACGCTTCAAAAACGTTTGCAATACATGGTCGTTTTCAAAACGACTTGCAGGGTATATAGAAGAATGCCATTCCAAAACTAACGTAGCCCCTCAGAAATGATGGTTCCGCTAGACATCCAAAATCCTGCAGTCATACCTGGTGAGGATCGGTGTTTCAGACCCTTGAAAGCCGGGCCTGAGGAGATTTTTGGGGCTTCAAACATCGATCCTCACCAGGTATTTGGATGTCTAGGAGCCGGAAGACAAACCTTTCCTTTTGAAATTAGGTCGCTTTGAAAAGTATGTTGTTGCTTTCATCTCTTTCGAGCTCCTGTTGATGCAAGAAATCCTGCACCACTTTGGGATGTTTAAAACCCTGTAAATAATGGGATAAACGACCAACCTCAACTGTTGCAGGGTTTCTTCTATCAACATTATTGTTGGCCTTTTGGCTCAGGTGAAAATGTTGGATTTCCAGAATTTTCACGACCCATTGGAAGGACGGCGGGCCAACCCGCAAGTTGTGTTTGAAAAAATGTGGACAGCAAAACTTGAGGCAAATAAACTTGAGGGTCTTTGGTTGAGTTTGGGGGATGATATGTTATGGCGTTCTGCTTTTTGAAAATTATAAGGCTGAAATATCTGTTTTTTTTGTTTGTTTAAAAATGATAGTTTTGAATCATGTAACTACAAAATGAAATGTAACTACAAAACTGGGAGAGCGACCCAACCAGTAGAATTTCAGGGGGGATTGAATCATTATTTCACATATTTTCACCAGGATTTCATTCATGGCCCGGATGTTTGAGGAGACTTTCGAGACGTGGAGTTTGCGAAACTAGCCTGCACTTGGTGTGTGTTTGCTTGGATCTGAATATATATCATGGCTAGTCAACCCACCCCCCGTAACGTACCCCCCTCAGAAATAAGGGTTTAACAGCCAAACCAATGGTTAAGAAGCCTTTAATAATGCTGGCTATTTCTGGGGGGGATACGTTAGTGGGGGTTGGTTGATTAGCCATGACAATCACCTGCTGAGAATGGCATGCTGAGGAGGCCCAATCATTATCTAACAATATAATATGACTGGATGCCTAGGGCATAGAGATAAAACCTAATTACTCCGAAAATATGCAATAGATTCGCACCTAGAACCCAAATGACCCATACTTTGGAAGATTTTACAAAAAACGGAAGGTCGTAACCTCCCAAAAAAGAGGTCAGTTTGGTTCTAGGTATATACATCCACACACATCTATCCCGTATATCACAAAACACATGTGGTTATTATGTTTGCTTGTATTTATGTAACATTACCATATAGTTTCAATATGCTGTATATGCATAATATATTTATATTTTTATATATACACACACACTTTAGCATCTTTTTACACAATCCTTGCAGGGTCTCCTCGCCTTTCCTCTGTGATCTGGAGGAATTTTTCTGGTATGATCGACTTTGCCGATTGGTTGCGCTTAGCTTTGCTTTGGAAACATGGTGGAGTTTGGTTGGACGCGACGCTGCTGTTGACTGCGCCCTTAGATTTTCTGGTCAATGACACAGATGCTTGGAGAAAATATCGGAATCCAAATGCTCCATGTATGGGATATTCAACTAGATTTCAATTTGAATTGTAGCCATTTTTCTTCTATTGTATAGGCTATTAGGTAAATATACCATACATGGATCCTTTGGGGATGTGTGTGGTTCTGCGATCAAAGTTGAACTAGGTAGCATAAAATCAACTTTGAAACCCTTCCTTATCATGGGAATTTAAGGGTGCCCCACCCACAATGCCACCCTGGCCATATGAACGGACAATGGTTGTTGATAATACCTTAATAAGGCCAGCTATTTCTTAGGGTGGGGCTGGCATTGGGTGGGGTACCCTCCAAAAAAGTGACGCATCCCTGAAACTTGGATTTTTTCATTGGGCTGGGCCACCCAAGAATCCAACTTCTAACGATCGTTACCATCAGAACTACCATTTTCGCTGACCCAAGTGAGCAATCAACAAAAACCCTAGTTGTTTAGGGTATATAGGGGATTATACTACACAGTTACATGCAGATTGTAATAAGTCATTACATTTTGATAAACCATCATAAGCATCCATATTATCCAACCAGTATGATGGAAAGTAAGAGGTTTTTTTTCCGTGGCAAGTACCTGACACCAAAAAAAAAGCTCGTGTCCTCAACCGTGTAGGATTTTTTTTGTTTTTTTCAACTGCTTGTCAAATGGTAAATCCTCCAACATCCGGGCCGCCATGCTCCAGTCATGCCTGGTAAGCCGAATAATCTTCACAAGGTAGTTGGATGTCTATGGGGTTGTTGTGTTTCAAGCGAATCTTCATCAAATGTTTAGTTATATAGAGAAATTCTATTTTGTCAAAGATCGAAAGAACATGATTCCCTTACAACATAGTTGCACGTTGGGTGGCAAATGTCAAAACTAACAACTCACTTAGCCAAACAACCCAACCTTCAATTTTTTTTGAGATGACAAATATTTGGTGTGCTAGGATGTCCCAGGAAGCTAGTAAATGGTAATATCCTACTTGTATTTTCGGTATATTCGGGTTATAACCCACTTACTAATACTAACTTCCTGGGACATTTTTGGTAGGAATTTTCATCAACCTAACGTACATGATAAGAGGCGGTCAAGTTTCTTGTTCTGACATGTGAGAACGTCAGATTCTTTCATGGTCCGAAATGAGCAGGTGATTCGTTCCACCCTGGTTATTTGGGGGAGATGGGGAAGTATAGAAACGGAGTTACATAGCTCATAGGATCCATATGTATGGTAGGGAAGTAAAAAGACCGAGTTACATAGCTCATAGGATCCATGGGACTGGTATATTCACCTACATGAAAACCGTCAAAATCAACTACATGTAAGCACGGATGGTATGAGTTTAAGGATATTTTCCTAAGCCAATATAAGGATCCCTATGTTAACCAACCAGCTTTCAATGAAATGTCATGGTAAGTACTGGTTTTTGAGCTTCATTCCTTAGATATCCAGGCAACCATCTCAAAGGAGTTTTGGGAACACCCCAAAAGGCAGCTTTTTGGAAGGGAAATCCTCATAAATCAAAAAACTCTAGGTTGGTGATATATTATAATCTAATTAGTTGGGTATGACCCCAGTTACCCATTTATAGGGCCATTATAGGGGGTGAACTAACCCAACTTCTAACGATCGTAGGGGCTGTAGGTATGGGTTGGGAAGTCGTCTAAAAGGCGGTTCACCTCAAGAGACACCGATCCTCACCTTGGGTATTTGCCTGGATGTCTAGCGATTTTTGTCAGGTGGAAACTATCCCATGATCCCGTGGTCCATCCTGGGGTGACATGTCATTTTTGGGACAACCTCCATTTGGGGAGTAGTAGAAGCATATTAAATAAGCCGTTGTAAACACCGATCCTCACGTTCGGTATGCGCCTGGATGTCTATATCTAAGAGAACTCCAACATGCCCATGTAGCATATTCCAGGCATCCCCAACCCCCCAAAAGGAAAGACTTCCAAATCATAAACTGTTGGTGATTCGGGACTGGGGTCTGGGGTATGTTCCAGGGGGTATGTTGAAAATTTCTTAGACCATACTGTTGATGGTTGAAATCCCAAACAACCACCTGAGATATATAAAACCTTTTAAGTAATGGGGTAAACTACCGTTCCTTCAACAGGTTTTCTCGCCGGAAAAAAAATCCCAGGTCAGCTTGAGTGGAGTTCACTTGGAAGGCCGCCTAGAAAGTTCCTGGGATCAAGTCAAAAAATTGGAGCCGTTTGTTGAAAACGTCGCTGTTCATAGGGCAAATGGTGGGAAAACCCTTGGAATAGAGGTGATATTATGGATGTGTCTCAAAAACCAGTCATAGCTGGTCCACCTACCTCCCCGAAATACGGGTTGATTAACCATTGGTTTCCCTTAATAAGGCCGGCTTTTTTGAACCCGGAATTTCTGAGGGGGGGTAGTTGGGAGGGTCATGAACCAGGGACGAGAACTCATGAATCTTACATCGCTCGACATCGTCTTCATCTAAACAGAGCAAACATTGAAAAGGGGCCCGGAAGGTTGTTTGGGGTTACTAGGATGTCCCAGAAAGTTAGTAAATGGTTAGCACATGGGTTAAAAGCTACTTATAAATGATGTATATATATATATATATTGGGGTTCTAACCCACTTACCAACCTTTTTACTAGCTTCCTGGGAGTAGGGGGTAAAAAACGCCCGGCCCCTTTCTATTGAGGATTTTAAGTAAGCCAACAAATCAGGATTTGGAGCCTTTACCAACCAGGATTTCATGGGTCAGCTAACTGGTGGGTTGAACGTTACCACCATTGATTTCTTGTAGGGCCGTTGTGCAGCGCTGATCGTTCGTTGTATATTGAAGTAAATTTTCATGGCATCCTTCTGATCTAGCAACCAGACTTCAATGGAATGGAATCGTTAGATTCAATAAGAAGTGTAGTTGAATCATGTAATTTCTTCAGAAAGTTCCTAGTTGATTCCCAAAAAACCAGGGAAAACATGGCTTCCCTTTATCACCCTGTCTTCCTCGCGTCAGCTGAGATTTCTTTTTGGCAGCTCCAAAAGGGGAAGAAGTGATACAACGCTGGCGTGATCATTTGTTGCTCGGATGGATGCCTTCAACTACGGAAGGTTTGGCCGGGAGTAGGGGCCCATTTGACTCCATTTTTTCGGGGTGAAAGAACCCCAGTTACCCAATCATTTTCGGCCATTTATAGGGGTGAACTAACTCGATCCATTTACAACTACTAGAGGCCCATCTTGCAAGCCGTTTGTTTTTCTTTTGTACTGAAAAAGAATCCGACAAGAAAAAAGTCAAAAGTGGCGCGTCATTTTCAGGACATATATATATATACTGTATATACACCCCTGCGAAATAGAGGTTGCTTCTAAGGGGATAGTTGAAAGAGGGCATCCATATCAAAACTTTGTAGTTTCATGTTGTCGTTTAATGTTTTTTAGGCCCGAAATTCGGGGAAGATGTCCAACCGTTTTGACGAAGATATGTATTACATGTGTTGGACTTTCCAACTTCCAACTATAGTTATCCTTAGCCACACAAGTTTGTTTGTTTTCTTTTGCACTGTATTTTCTGTTGGTGGCGAGGAGCATTAGCATTTTGTTGTCGCGTGCTTTTAGGCAGATGTCTCTTGATGTAACATGTTTATGGTTGAATATGGTTGAATTTCTTTCGAAGAAATCTTTCCCATAGCATCCATGCATGGTACATTTACATACATTTACCATAAAAATCAACCAAATGTGGGTAAATACACTATACTTTGAGTGTTTGGGCTTTGGACAGAGGTTTCACATCGTTCAATTCAATGAGAGCGAGTATTCACAGCATCTCAAAGACTTGAGGCGCAATTTTTTGGGGAAGGGATCAAGCTGGTACTTGAAGCTGGCACGTGCTTGCGGAAGGGAGCGAGGTTTACGGTAAATGGCCTAAGTTTATGGTGATTATGTTGTACTGTAAATGTTATTATAAATATTCCATACATGAAGCATTTAATGACCGATTTGGAGCTACCCCCCGGTTTCGTTCAGCACATCTTAGTTTTGTAGGGTCAATTCTTGAAACATTTAGCTCAAGTTATGTGATAGACCACCCCTAGACATCCAAATGCCTGGCGTGTATTGGTGTTTGAGCCCCCAAGCAAAGGGTTCCAAACACTTATTCACCAGGTATGACTGGAGGATGGCTTGGATGTCTAGGGCCTCTTTGTTTGAACACAATTACCGCTCCCAGGATGGTGTCAGTTGAAGGATTTTTGGCAAAATTTGGTCAGAATCCTGGTGCCCACACATACTGAGGGAGCATCCCAAAGCTAATTCTGTGGTACCTGATTAAGTATCTGTGGCAAAAAAACAGGTCGTTGATGAAGTTGATATATATAATTCGGTGATGTATATCATCCAAAGAATGGCTAAAAATTAAGTGATAAAATGTAAATAAACTACACTCCTGAAGATCAACATGGAACATAATCATGGAGGTTTGGAAGATGATTTTCCTTTCTAAATGGGTGATTTGTAGGTTCAAAATGTTAATCTTCCAGGGTGCATTCCAGTCCCATGGAGCATCTGGTTCATGACATCCAAGAATTACCTGGAAGGTGGAGACCTACTCAACTTGTGGGAATCAAGTAGGTCACGGCTTATGAAAAAAGGACCCAAATGGTTGTTTCTATGGGTATATTGAATTTTTAGGGGAATGAAATACTACCCGCAGTTATAGGGATTATTTCATAGACCATTATAAGGATCACTATTAAATAACCAGTATTCAATCGAAAGACAGGGAGTGTTTTTCGTGGCTCACCAGGTTTATTGATTAAGTTCACACACCCCAGGATTCAATCAAGACCAGGATGGCGAATTCTACTTTCAGGCAACCGGGGATTCCGTTTGCTAAACCTTCATTTATGCCCGCGTTACAAGATGGGCCCGTAGATATTTTAATGGAGTTATGCGAAAATAAATAGGCAACTGGGGTTCTTCACCCCTATACATGGAACTATAACCCGAGTTATAATTGCTACTTGGAGGATCACCCCACTTAGGCCAGTTGGAAGGGGAACAACCCCAGTTAGGGGACTAAGCTAAGCATGATTACTAAGCACTTCCCAGTCATGGTATGATCCTCCAAGTAGGTCACTTTACCATCCAAACATCCGTCAGGTCTCATGGCATTCAACCACTGAATGGTCGTATGGCTGACTGTGACTGGCGTGTTCGTTCTTGGGCACATGGTTTCGCCCACAAGGCGCTGCATCTCTTCGCCAGGTGCCGTCCAGTGGATCGGATCGGGATCTTGGGAATGATGGTTTTTTGGGTCCCGCAAAAGGTGGTGATTTCATGGTAGATGATTGTTGGTAGGTTGGGTGATTTGAAAATGCTTTTCAGGGGACAATTTTCAACAAACTTGAAGGGGTTATAATTAAAGTTGTAAATCATACTCCAACTTATACCGATCGTTGCTAAGTACAATGAGACACCAGATGAGTTACTTTGGGCCAATAGGTTCATTCATTTCATTCACTTACCTCCTTCCGGCTGGCTGTATCTCATCCCACTTCGAAGACCCCCGAACCTGTGAAACCTATTTTGGTGGCGAAAATGCTAGTGATCGCAACGATCGGTATAACTTGGGTTATCACTAAGGATCCGGATATGTGGATGGGATGTTTCGACCATCAATCCTACGAATTTTGGGAAAGGTCAGGATTCTTAGGGTATAACTACAAATACTACAATTGATTAACCCCTGCAATTTGGTTGACACTTGTCCCCTAAATAAGGTGAAATCATCCAACTTACTGACGATCGTTGGGATCACTGCCATTTTCACCACCAAGTAGTGATTTGTGTGTTTTTAATGGTTATGACTTTTTTATATAGATCATCAACCAAATGTGACATTGTAAAATATTTCGGCCAATATCAAGATGGTTGGTTGAGATGGCTCGAGATTGTTTTGTCATGGCAGATCCACCTTAAGCACCCGATAATCCTCTCAAGTTCGTGGATAGCCATTTTGAAGACCCATGATGGATACAGGTTCAAACTCACCCTTCCTCAGGGTCAGGTCCCTGCTGGCTGATTCTTAGGGCATTTAATCCCCTCCATCAAAAGTTTCATAAAGACAAACAGCATTTGTTGACCAAGATGAACCACAAAATATGTGTTGCCTGCAGTTCAACCCTGGTGCTGTGGGTAAATCAATTGAAATAATCTATCCATTAGGACTTATAGGACGCTGTGCCCAGAACCTTTTTTCTTCCCTGTGCAAACCCTGCAGAATGGTGAACTCTATGGTGGGCTACAGCAATTTCTATTTGCACATTTGCAATGCAACTTGGTCGCAGCAATCGTGGGGTTACTTTCTACGACGTTTT
>DF244714.1:12925-24094 GCA_000507305.1 Breviolum minutum Mf 1.05b.01 | reverse complement strand
ATTCGGGGGTCAGAAGCTAACAGCGCCTAGCAGGCAAGTCTCCAGTATGGTGTAAGCAGTACTTTAGAAGGATCTAAAAGGCAAGGGGCACCTTTGCTGGACTCGCTTTTTGAGGCCGTCATCAAATAGACTTCGGCACCTTTGACTACTCTAAGCGAAACATTATTGACACTGCTGATATTCGCAGCAGGTACCGAATGCAAACGTATGTATTGTACACTGTGCCTGCAGCACAGCATATCAGTGCTTTTTGAATCTTTTTGACCTCTATAGAGGGCCAATGCTACTACCTACGCTGACCTTGCGTCTAAGACGCAAGGTGGGTACTTAGGGACACTCAGAAGGACTCAAATGTTTGCTTGGATCGGCGCTTCTTGGCTGGAAAGCCTCAGAAATTGCAGCGTCCCTAAATGTCAACAAGCTTTGTTTCTGTGCAGTGTTTCCTGATGTCTTGATGCTGAAAGGACGGCACATCGTGACATGCAGGATCACAGCAGCTAGGTACCTGAAGGCAGCAAATCTAAGTTGCCAAGGCTGTGCTGAAAAATCGATTTGGCAGCTCAGAAACAGATCCCAAATGTCAAACCTGCTGCAAGAAGAGCAATTCCAGAAAACAAAAAGTCAGCAATATGGCAGAAGCTATCATACCATAAACAACAGTAAAAACCATAGCTAGCAGCTAAACGGATCAAATTGAATACGGAAGTTTGCATTGTATATGGTTTCAACAGTAACAATAACTCTCTTGGACAATTTCCTGACACTGCTTCATCAATCCAACACCTATTACAAGCCTAGGGCATCCTTGCTGGGAGGCCCTGGGTCGTAAAGACTGCCAAAATATCAGTATAGACGCTCTATTGCTCTGGCGCACGCGCACAGTTGCCCAAGACAGCTTATCTGAATAGCAAAAATTCCCAGCCTTGGCAACTTGGCTTTGGAAGCTGCCGTTTTTTTTTTCTCGCTTACACTTTGGACGGAACATCGCCAAACTGAGGTCACGTCCCTGACCCGTTCACATTCGCGTCTGGGTCAAAAGCCTGGCTTCTTGCAAGAGACTTGCGAAGAAATACACAACTGACTTGCTTCTTGCCTCAAAAAAATAAAGTCTGTCAAACAAGTATCCATGGTATCCCTGTCCAAGGACTGAATCTCGATAAATATTGTGTTGTTCTTTTCTTCTGCGATTAGAACCTGTTTGACGCCGTGAGGAAACCCTCTGTGGTAATTAGTAATTAGTAATTAAAAATCATTATAGAGACTCCTGTGGCGGCAGGTACAGTATGACCGTCACGCCATAGCATCTTAGGGAGGGCCACCTTCAATTCTACCGGCATGGGAGCAACAAAACTGGTGGTGGAGGCCGTACTCAAACCATCAAGAGCAGTATCAGTAGTAGAGTGGCGGTGGTGGAAGCAGCGGTGGCTATGATGGTAGCCACAAAGTGGTAGCTGCGGTAGTGGTGGCAGTGGCGGTAGTGGTGGCAGTGGTGGCAGTGGTGGTAGTGGTGGGTGGTAGGTGTGATAGTCGTGGTAGTGATGGTGGGGTGTAGTGATGCGGCAAAGGAGAGGTGGTGGTAAAAGTGTTTGTAATAGTAATAATATGTCATTATAATAATCATAATTCAAATAGAAGCAGTAGAATCAGGTAGTAGTGGCATTAGTAGTAGTAGTAGTAGTAGTAGTAGTAGTAGTAGTAGTAGCAGTAGTAGCAGTAGCATTAGTAGTAGTAGCATTAGTAGTAGTAGTAGTAGAAGAAGTACTAGTAGTAGTAGAGAAAGTCGTGCTCGAGTAGAGAAAGTCGTGATCGTAGTATGTAGAACGAGATAAAAAGCAGATACTGGTAGGTAGTAGTTGGTGTTTTAACAGCCGTTGCCATTGCGTGTGGTTGTATGGCTGCGGCGGTAGCCAAGGACGAGCAATAGCAGTAGCATCAACAGTGGTGGTTGACCGGCATACTTACTACCGGAACAACTGATACATACGTGCTGATACTACGCCAAGGATCATGGGCCTGTAACCAGAAATACGTCGCCAAGCTTTGCTGAATGACCATCATAAAGTGCCTCAGACAGTCTCTGAATGCAATGAGCGCTTACAGCCATGATTGCGCACATTTTGATTGCTCTGATGATCTGATGAACTTGGGCTAAGGAAAAAACGTGAATGTCAGGGATGACTGACTGTCCTGAAGATACAAGAAAGCAAACGACATCTTGCAAGTCAATTCAAACTCTCAAAATCAATTTGTCAGCTAAGCTCACTCTTCACACTCTTCTAAGTTCATCCTTCTAATGTCTAGCTGTAGCTGTGGAGGACAATGTATGCGTTGCTTCGACCCTTCAGCATTCCGGATGCCAGGACTCGTGTCACTCGTCGGCACCGTGTATGGTATGTTAAAATGAGAAACAACATGCAAAAAATATCGAAAAATAGACTTCGCTTCACAATGTGGCATGAGTTTGTTGGATATGTTATACATTGTTATACATAATTGTCAGCCATGAGCCATGTATGCGTTTCTTCATAGCATCTTTTGTCCAGTGCAGTGGCCGGATCATGCGCTACCATACACTAGCTGGAATTTTGATCACTTGCTCATACAAATACAGGCCTGTTGCTACTGATCCCTGCAAAAATGAATAAAAATGATATATACAAAATTATATAAACACCCGCCCACCATTGAAGCCTTTGAAGCCGGCATGCTGTAATGCTTTGATCAAATCTCAAGCAAGGCATGGGCGATGATAGTTTGAAGATGTTTGAAGCCAAGGGTCATTGTCCAGAAGCATTGTCCGGCCGAAGTATAGCAACTGCAGCGATGGTAGCAAATCGTTCAAGCTCTTGACAGTCTGGGGTAAAGTGCTCAATCTGATCATCCCCAACAAACAGGCATGGGCACTGCGGAGAGAAACTCAAAGCAATGTGCGGCAGTAAAAAGGATGTTCGCACTGTCCTCTTCTGCCTCCAGTGCATAAGGGTAGGACACTATTGCTAATTAATCCAGTAGCAATTCTGCGCTTTGGCTTTTTCCAAGGAAAGGACAACTCGTTTTCCAAGGGCGCGGCCAGATTGAGGTTGTTCCGCAAGGCAAAGGCCGCCACCAAAAGGCAAACCTCAAAACAAGCGCAGGGCAAAAGAGCATACCTAGAACTTCCGGTTGTGCGAAATTATCGCTCGAAGTTGAAACAACACTATTTTTTGCTGTTTGGGATAGTTTTTGCTCTTTTTCAAAAATAACGCCGTTTCATGGTTGGGGGTTTGGCTGCTAGGAAATGCCCGCCTCCCTGATTTGTTTTTTACGTTTTTTGGGCGGGAATACGTCGTTTCAATTTTTGGTCAGCACCGTGGTGCTAGGTCCACAGCTGACAGTTGCCAGCCTGGTAGAATTAATTCTGTATCGATATGACTGTATGGATACAGCCCTATGCTGACATCATCGCATATACGATATGAAGTGTTTATGCCGCTTACATCCACTTGTATCCCTGCGTGGTGCTCCCAAAAGGGATTGGATTCGATGAGACGTACTGGATGAACACCAATCACCCAACAAGACTCAACTGCACAGAAAATAATTTCCAATCTTTATCCTGAAAATCAGAGTTTCAACTGATTTCCATTTTTAACATTTAAGATTGGATCTGGGGACCCAAACTTTCCAAAAAACACCTAATGATACCAGCATAGACCCCAAACAGTGCAAGTAAATCAATTAAATCAAACGCAAGAATGCACGTTCGGTTCAATTTCGGCGACACAATCAGCGATTTTGATGTTGCATTGCGAACTCGCAGTTCCTGCCGTTTCTCTCCTTTTGCTTTCATTTCGGTCGCTTCACATCACACTTTTCGAACACGGAATTGCTCAAAACCACGTTTCATTCACCAATGCCAGGCTTTGTTTTGCTCAAGGCCATGATTCACATCAGAGATACACATGAAGATAAAATAAGATAAACACACAAAGACATCATGAAGACATGAAGAAGACATCTACACGTAGACAATGCACAGAAAACCAAGTCCGCGCCCAACCCAGCCCAGCCACCACGCCCAGCACAGCCAAATCCCCGCCCAACCCCCACCAGAGCCAAACCCACGCCCAACCCAGCCCAGCGCGCTTACCAGAGCCAAATCCGCGCCCAACCCAGCTCAGCGCGCCCAGCACGGCTAAATCCGATGCCCAACACAGCACAGCGCGCCCGCCAGCGAGTCCAGTCTCTTTTTTTCTAAGATAGAATCCCACAGGTAAACCTGTTTGGGGAAAAATCGTCTACTTAAGATGGGCCCGAGGTATCCCGCACATCCATCACCCTGAACCTGGATCCTTTATTCGTCGTTTTTCATTCTCTCATTGCTTTTGTCTAACCTTTCCAACACTGTTTCTAACACTGTAAACAGTATACGGAATACTGAGGCCTGAATTTCTCAGTTCTTTGCCACAGAAACTGCGATTGAAACAAAATCAGGGTTGCAACCGACTGATAAGCAGCAGCATAGCAAAACAAGAGAAGAAAAAGCAGAAGTTTGACGAAGTTTAGACGTTCTCTAAAATATTTTCTTTAATCCAAAAACAATTCAAGATTGGATCTGGTGGCCCAACCCAACCCCAAATGTCCCTTTGTGAAACTGTCTGAATCATGCAATGTCCACACTTGTTTCTGAGACTGAGCTTCACGAAGCAGCACTCAAATAAGCTGCTAAAATGAAAAACATGTATTCTCAGGAGCCAAAGCTCTTAGAATTTATTTCAGAGTCCGGGTCAGGGATCCATCATTGTCATCTTGTTCGGTCACTACTGGGCTGGTTTGAAGTTTGACACCGCTGAGCCGCGAGCCAAAAGCATTGTAGTCACGGATTGACGCATTGCCCGGTAACCCAGAAGAAAAAGTAGGGGCGCCAGTAGCGCCTTCCATGACTTGGTTTTCTTTCTTCACCAAGGTGACACAAGAATCAACAATCAGGTCCAAATGAAAGGACAAAGGCATCTTGTCTACTCATCGAGCCCAGGTTCTCCAACAAGGAGTCTGTCCATGTGCAACTTTAATCAATTTGGAACATCATTGCCCAAACCTCCCCCCATGTTGCAAGTTTAAGCAAGTTCCATGAATTGTACAGGTAACATCCCCACCCAACCCCCACACCCATCCCACCAGATCTATCGCAACTCTACCCTGACGTTAGAAGTGGTGCAAGTTCATCTCCGCATATCTCCGCGGCTAGCCGTCAGAAGTAAGAACAACAAATGTATCCTTGAAGACATCTTCAACGACTGGAGGAGACAGACTTGACGACCAAGGGACAAAAAAGCTTGCAAAATAATGCAAAAGAGTATGGGCAAGAAGTGAGGGGTAAAACATTGCATATCAAGCTTCCGCAATAAGCTGCATTTGTGGCCAAAACATATTCAACTCTGTCTCGCGAACAATTGTACACGCTTTGACTTAAACTAAATCGTCACTCCAAAAACAATATTCTGCACTCTGTGATGTATCATTTAGGGGATACAGCTTTCAAACATAATGCACGGAATGCCGACTAGAATATATAGAGGTTCAATACAGTATCATATTTGTTGCCAATCAAATCCTGCTTACAACTTTGCACCTCGAGAAGTGCAGGAAGTACACCGCCAACAGGTCCCTCCAGCCAATACGCCTTTCTCGCGAATAAAACAAATAAATATGAATTGAGATCATTTTGTCGAACCAAAATGTCCAAGTCGTGTGAATTCACAACCAGAGAGCATGGACCTCGCTCGTCTTCAGGACAAAACAACGTGCTACTGCACCTGTTCTCTCAGAAATGTCTGGCAATGAAGTACACCACACCATAACCTATATATGCTTGTGAGGACATTTCTCAGCTTAGCACCACCACACCATAACCTGCAGAGTGCCGGTCCCTCAACGCATCCTTCCTCCTATTGGAGTTCTTACAAATCCAACATACTTGTAGCGACATCAAACATCTATATTAGTTTGGATCGCTGCACAGCATGCGGGGCAGCCTGAAAGTTGTATTTGGACATTTGACACTAGACCATTTGAATTCGCCGGCCCAGAAAAGTACAGTAAACGATTCTCAAAGCATGTTTGCAAATAGCCTCAGAGCCTTGAGTTCTCGGCAAAAGAACACATGATTTGAAAAATGTTTGGCCTTTTATTGCCACGCTTACCGGAGTAAAACATGGTAAAATGTAAACATACCTGAGGCCATTTAGAGATTCGGTCATCTACTTGGTCGGCCGGGCTCCTGCGCACTGAGGCTCTAACGCAGCACATTCATCAAACACCGGCGAATGCATTTGTGCACCTCACAAAGCACACTGCAGCAAGAAGTAACCGCGTTGCAATGGATGAATTCAGCAACTGCCTGCATACCACATATCATTATACGGTCTACATAATATATTTACATATGAGTGCGCTGCACGTTCCAAGCCACACACCCCATGGTATGGTCCCCCCCGATGGTATGGTACTAATATGACTAATTACTCCTACTCCTACTCAGCCACCTATTACTATTACTATTACTACTACTACTACTACTACTACTACTACTACTACTCCTCCTCCTGCTACTACTACTACTACTGCAACTATGAGTGCCACAGCCACCACTACCACTACTGCCTCTCCTCCTACTCCGTAAAAGTAGCAACGGTAAAAGTAGTACCTCCCCCCTCCCACACCGCAAAGGGGGGGGTTACGGCCCGGGGGTGGCCTGGAGGTGCAGGATATAGTCTAATATGTAAGGGATGAACAAATCCAGTACATCCACATTATTTGAATACATTTGAATACTATACTTACTGGCCCATAAATCTATACATAATACGCATACGCATGGCAATGTACCGCTGTGCAAACATCTCTACAATAGAAAGACGCATATTGTGCGGACGTTACATGATGCAGTGCATATGTGTATATTGTGGTTAATGAAGAACATCATGTGCTGATATTATGACATGAAACCCTATCATGTAAAACAATACGATAAGACAAACAAAGCACATAAATCTTACTCATTCTCACTCCATACATACACATACATATGTACAGGGTGCCAAACACGACACCACAGAGTATCATACAATTTGATAGTATGGAAAAATATAACATAATACGACGTGGCGTTAATTTACATCATACTTGTACAACATAATACAATGTGATATGACAAAAAAACTTATGCAATGCAATACAATATATTATTGTTGTCTATCATCTTACATCACATTAACATTACACTGTATTGCACTATTATATGATATTCGCATTCTGACATTATAAGACATGTTAGATCAGTTCATACTACATAACATGACATTACTATACTTATCCGGTACGTATACACCACCAGGACAAAAGTTATAAATTTTTAATAGGGCAGGGTTTACACAATTTTAAGTAGTGGTCCAACCCTTTCCCCTTAGAATCCTACACCATGTTTGGGCTCATTGTATTGGCGGCCCCATATCCACCCCGAACTAAATATATAGTATTATAATTTAGTTCGGGGTGGAAATGGGGCCGCCAATAGAACGGTGATGTCAAGTGTCAGTGGAGATGGGGCCGCCAATAGAACGGCGATGTCAAGTGTCAAATCCCCTGATAAAACGCAACCCACCAAAATTTATAAACTTTCGTCCTGCTGAAGTATTACATCGTACAATACTACCTTACACTTCATTCTGTCACAGCATGTCGCAATAGACCATGATCACAATATTTTATTGCAAGATTTTACATTCTATTACGCTGTATCATATTCCATGATATCAAACGACATTATATTTCAGCATATTGCATGAAGTATACCACATTAAATCATGTTGAATTTCAATATATTATTACAGTATATCACATTGTGTCATGTTGAAATATATAATCGTATATTACAGTATCACCGAGTCGCACTTATGTCATATGATCTGTATTATGTACTAATACTTTAATACGTTATGATTTACTGGTAGTATGACAAGCCGCAGGACACATCATCACATGCATATTCACCTCACTAGATTCTAGATTGGATCGTGCTAACTACATCACACTGAAGCAAAACAATAAAATCTGACCAACACAACTTCAAAACTTGTTCTGCATTACAATCACATAGAATGACATAGACAGGCATGGTCTGAGCTCGATTTGTTCTCATGATGTCCGTTCTGTTTCTTCGGTAGTTCCACAGCAAAAAATGCTCAGGTAAACAACTTTTTCCAAATGAGTTTGAAGGCCAGATTGGCAAGAGGAGATCTGATATCTGATTTGCCGCTTAGTGCTGTCACCTGAACGTAGAAGCGCAGAAAGGACGACTACAAGTCTGAGCATGACCTGGAGCAAAAGCTGTTTTGCTTTGCTTGCATGAGTTTGCAGGTTCGGTTCAAGCACTCAAAACCACAAGCGACTACAGTCAGTCATGAAAGACAAGCAAATAAACCTTCGATTCATTCTTGGCTGCCAAGATGCAAACGTTCAATCGGGTATTGAATTGATGGCTAAAACATGCTACCCAGACCATGGTAGCTTGAGAAAGCCTTTGCAAACATCAGTTTTGTGCACTGCTATAATGCTTGTGCACGGCCTTTAACATGCGGGATTGAACGGTTGAATATATAACCAGTAGCCACTATGTATATCGATTTGCAAACGTATTCTGTTCAGACTTTGGAGCACTTGCTTGGGAGGTTCAAAGTCGGATTGTGGACATCTTATTCATACCAAATAGTGTATGCACCCCAAATGATCTTATTCGTACATCACATTTCTAAGCGCAGTCGCTCTGAAGCAGAACGCCCAAAGAAATCCACAAACGACTATCGAATGGCAACAGTTGGAGTTGAAGCACACACACGGTGTCCACCACAAACCACAAATAAAAGAAAGCAACAGGAGAACAAAATAAAATAGTGCCACGAGGAGCAGGGTCAATATCAGTTTGACCCAAAATTTGCACGACCATCCACAACCGCTCCTAGACATCCACTTTGATACTTTGATATGCGTTGGTACTTGGTAAATAAATACGGTTCATACACTTCATGGGCAATCTGTGGGTGCCGACGAAGGAAACAAAGAAAACAAAGTTACACTGACAACAAGGGGTGGAGCACCACAAATTTGAAAGATCTTAAAAGAACAACAAATGCTGAAATTGGCTGAACAATCTTTGTAAAAACATGTAACATCTGGCCCTGAAGAATTCCTGGCCTGAATAGCCAGCAAGGTATCGGCAGTAATGAGAACCGGCCACTGTGCCTTGATACTTTCCCAAGCCTGGCCAATGGCATGTGGAACTGTGGAACTCTATGACACAATCGACTGTAGTTGATTGCTTACACATACTTGCGCTTGCGGGTGTGTGCTTGTGTCTTTGACTGAGCTATGTTGGGCTGCAGGCTGAACTGGTAGGTATTTCAAGAGGAACAAAAATCGGAGAAATGCAAACAGCAAAGATTCAATTAAAAGCATTATGATCTACATACTTGATGTAATGTGTATATATATGTATAAACAATATGTACGTATAGCATATCATATGAATTGATTGTCCTGCAAGCAGTGTACTGTAAGTTGCAGTACTCTTGCTAGTGTAGCTCATCGTTGTATGAGCGAGACGTGTGAGTGGTCACAGCTTTTGTATGCATTGGGTGTTCATCATTTTCCTTGCTTGCTGCTGCTGCTGCATCTTGTTGTCGCCGTGACTCTGCCATATTCACCGAAAAATCCACAGAAAACAACTGAAAAAATCTCAAAATTTCTCAAGACATGCCTCTCGAGAATGACCATCAAGCGTGTCGCTGATAGTATCGCCACGAAAGCGCAAAATAACCACTAAAGCTATGCACGATAGCGTGCCAAGCGCCTGCAAAATCAACAGGTTGGTCCAACCCCCCGCATTTTTCAATCTGCTGGGTCAGCTGTGTCTCTCATCAGAAAAGTACGGCCTCTGGGGCACATTCGCGCAAGAGTTTCTTGTACTTGTCGGCAGACCTGGTTTCAAAGACCTGTTATCATATATATAGATAATATATATATCATATATTATATATATACATATATCATATACGGATATATACAGTAATTATTGTGGTTTCAAGCCCACTGGCTACAATGCCTGAATGGATTTCGTTGATCCATGTTGATACCCCTTCTTTCATATACTTTCCGTGTCTTTGTCACCTTCTATGGAACACTCTGCAGCATTCTGCAGATTGATTAAGCCTGAGAAGCACACGACTGAAGCAAATCTCCAGGTCGACTGTCAACTGTGCGCCTAATGGTCATTTGTTGAATTCAAAAGACTGCTTGATGTCGTCATTGTCTGATCTGGAACAAAAAAGCAATTGAAGCGATGAGACGCAGCAGTCAATAGTGTAGTGCCAGAAATCCACTCGCTGCTAAATTTCTTTCAGGCGGATCCTCTTTTCGCTCTTTTGAAGGAGAAATTCCATAAACTTCTGTGCGCTACTGATTTTTGAAGGAGACGGTGTGCCCGGGAAATGCCAGGCATGCTCTGGTCCCAAAGCAGGCCGCTTGACGGCCAGTGGAAATTCCTTTGAAGGATGTGAGGGTGGGTGGGTTTTGACCTTTGCTTTGTCCAAAAGGATGAAACACTCAGAGGGAGTCTCCTCGGTGTCACAATATGGTTCCCTGTATCCTGGGGCTGGAATGCCATAACATCGGAGCTGAAGCAAATGACGGAAAAAAATCGAATGGAATCCAATAATAGGATCCAATAGGCATAATGCGCTGATGACACGAGTCATTGCAGGGGCGGCGTGCAAGATACTTAGTTTTCAAATGTTCACAGCGTCTACTTTACTGCACGTTTCTGATTTTCTGTGTTTCCTCTATGGTGCGCTGCTCAACTCTCAAGACTTCAGTGACTGTATGCCAAAACCAGAGGGGAGTAGCTTGATATGGTCCCAAAGCAGGGGAAAGGCCCCCTCTTCGTTTCACTAGTCTTTGCCATCAGAAGGGACGACCACCGAAAAAAATAACAATATACAAAAAACTATTGTAGCTAATGAATGCTAATGATATATCCGCCGACCCCTCGCTAAGGGGGAGCGCGCTTAGAAGAGGCTTATTTTTAAAACCTGCTGGGGCTTCGCTTTTTCGCATGCGCTCCCCAAGCAGTTTTCT
>DF244714.1:0-12859 GCA_000507305.1 Breviolum minutum Mf 1.05b.01 | reverse complement strand
TCGGATGCGCTCCCGACGCATCTTTCTTAGGCTTTGCCCGGTGGCTGAAGTTTCTCCAATGCAGCTTTCTGACGCTGCGCTGAAGTTTTCCACAGGCTTCTAAGTCTTAAGTTGCGCAAAGGTTTTCCTTGTTCGAGGCAACTTGGACGTTTCCGGAGTTTGGGCACGGAGCCGTTATCAGGCCCACACGTCTTAGCTTCTTTGCTGGAGGTAACTTTTTTTTCTGTTTTTTTTTGATGGGTTCCAAAAGCAACGTGTCCGGGCCTTTTCACTTTACGTGCCATACCGTGGTCGCGAGCATCATTGAACCTCTTAATACAAAAAACTTTGAAAAAATAACATCAAATATCCATAAACAAACAAAAGGCATCTCTTCAAATGATTGAATTAACATAACCCCGTGACATTTGAATTTTAGGAAAATGAGGATGAAAAATATAGAGACAAAATGCATTACTCATGCCCCGACTTTGCTTTCTCATAAGGGGTCGGCGGCATGGGCGATAGCCCTTAAATACAATATTATACAATATCTACGTCTATACTTACCAATCGAGCAATTCTGCAAGCATGAGACATCAGACATGAGATGAAGGGGATGGGTACGATCAAAAGGTGCACAAAACCATGCACGTAATTTCAAACTGACATGCTAAATCTGTCAGGCGCCTAAAGAGTTCCAGACGGAGCATCACCATCACCACCGCCATGCAAAAAATTGCCTGTTCATCTGGGAGATCTCAATCTATACATATATCATATCTATACTGAATGTCCGAGGTAATCCAGGTAATCCTCAAAAATGTGCTCCACGTGTCAATCCGTGGGTGGTTTGAGCTCCAAGTGTCAATCCTTGGTGCATCCAGCCTCGATGGTCTTGGTGTCTATATGGATGCCAGCAATGAAAACGCCGCTAGGGTCCATCGCGGCCTTTCGGTGGCAGTTGTGGGATTTGAACATGTGCAATGCATACGCAATACATATGCAATATATAACCATACATAACTTATCATAAACTGCAGTCTTGCATGGTCTTGCAATGCATGTAAAAAACAAAAATATGGCATGCCGCGTCTTTCCAGTGGACATTGAACATCTTTGAACTGCATGGATAGAGGTCCAACACGAAACTTGCAAATCCACTGACCGAGCCTGCTTCAGTTGGTCACAGATTCCAGTAGGAAGTAAATGGAAGTAGTAAGTTGCTGCGTGATTGCGTTCCCAGATGGGTACTTGAAGTTGAGCCCAAAAGAATCAAAGTTCACAGGTCACTGCTGCTTGGCCATTTAAGGTCCAAGGACCCTTGCACCATCCCAGGATGATCAGGATGCAATTGTCATTACAAGCCCGTGTGTGGACGGGAAGCATAACTTAATATGGAGAGCTTGTAGGAGTATGTTCAAGTCAAATTCAAAATCATGCATGAACTCTTGAATGGATAGCCTGCCTCTGAACCCTTGGAATGCAATAAACAAGAGAAACCAAAGCAGTCAAAACAAACTCCTTGAGTCTGACAGCTCCTCTTTCCAAACCGAAGGGAAGCGCTGCCGTGTCGGCCTGCTCAGCCGGAGAACTCTCACCTACACATGACAGCATGGAAGGACAGCCTGCATTTTGGCAGGACAGCCTGCATCAAATCGATTGAAATCGGACAAACACCTACACTGTACACCAAGCAAATAGTTTGGTGCTGGTCGATGCCTCATGAGGCATGTGGAGAAAGCACTGCTTGACTTCCGCGAGTCTTCTTTTCAGACTGCCGCTCGCCCCTTGAAAGATGACTTTTTGTAAACTTAGCGGTTTGCTCTTGGGTTCTCGGGCTCCCCTTGTTTCATTCTTTGGTGATCCCAGGATGTCCCAGGTTTACAGCATCGCTTCACATTGTTCTCTCTCACTGGCTCTTCATGCCTCAAGTTCCACCAAGAATCAAGGCAAGTAATACAAAGCATACAAAAGTGCTGCTTCGGAGCTCTTGACAAAGTGCTTGGCAACGCAATGCAAGGCAGTTTGGGACAAAGGGATTTCACAAACAACTTGCAAAACTGGCGTTTGACATACTCTTGTCGGCTGAGCACCAATTCCGCAGTATAGCAATCAAGGATGTCTGGTCCAAGTCGAAATGGGAAGGGCAAAGGAGGACGCTGCAATGTATTTGGAATGTGTATACTTTATATATACTGGGTATATCTATATGTCATTTTCTTACGCGGTTGCAAATCGATTTGATATATTTGCTCGCATCTGGAGATACAAAGTCACCACATCTCTGGGATGCTGGGGGTGCGTGTTGAGGGTAGTGGGCGCACTGCGCACATCATTGCACATCTGATGTGTGTGTGTGTGCTATGTAAGTCTGAGCATGGCGCTGAGCTCTGGATGTAAAGGGAACGGCCCAACTCCGCTTTACCACAGAGGTTTCTTGCCAATCAAAACGACCTCGTATTGAAGGGTACATACAAGATGAAAAGTTTATGAGTGGGGCAAAACGTGGCATTACGACCCTGGACTCTGGAAACAGTACGGAATCTGAGCTTGGGACAAATGAGCGTCGCTGTGGCTTTTCCGCATCCTGCAAGAACAGGCGAGAATGCTTCCTGATACTTCCTGTTTAACATGTTCCGCCCAAAGCCTTGAATAACATTTGACACCCAAACAATTGGCATCTGGAGCATCGTGCTCAAAACTTCAAAGTCCAGACTTTCCGTCACACCATCCCATGGATCTTTCTCCCATCTTGTTGGATTCGAAAGGTGAAACCGAGGGCTGATGACTATAGTATTGAACGCTTGCTTCAGCGGTACCACACCTTCAGCAAGTCGATCGGTAAATCTAAGAATTCCTTGTGCAGCGCTCAAAACTGATCGAGGTCTGCAATGGGGCTTGGCATCGCTAAGCCGCTGCGCTTTGGCGTCCACAGAAAGAAATACAGCAGTGATTTTAGAATCAGATATTGTAACTTGAATATATGTATGTATATATATATATATATACATAATGTCAAACAACACACACAGTCTGCAGTAAGAATACTCAAGACACACAAAAGCCTTTAAAGACAGCTGTGTGTGAATCTGGCCACCTCAGTCTTGCTTGGGAAAGATAGGCACCGTGTGATCCGTGCCCGAGACCACCATCTTTGCAGACTGCCACCCAAGTGCGAATCCATGCAAATCCATGCGAATCCACTGAATGCATCTGAGTACATCTGTCTGAGTACTACAAACTGGTGCAAAATGGACGAAACAGTCACGAGATGTCACAAGAAACAATGACAAACGGCAGCACAATTTGCCTTTGGCTTTGGATCCATGGTGTGTTGTACTTTGTGCCTCACGAAATCAAAGCAATGTGGCACTGTGGAACTATGATCTAATGTTAGCCCATTCTGCAGCTTTTCCAATTGTACTTAAACAATTCTCAACTCAACTCTGAGAGGGATCTGCTGGTCTTCAGTCTGCTCTGACGTACAGTTGATAACAGTTCTACACCCATCTGCGGCAAACATTTTTGAGCTTGGCACTGTCTTGCTGCAGGAGATTTGGGTCGGACTGCTCCACGTATATCCTTCGTCTGTCAAAGCGGCATATAAAAGGATTCACAGTATGATCAAGATTGATCAAGTGTGCGTGTGTATCCGTGCGCGTGACTTTGCAGGAAGTCCCTAGTCTATAAGTCCCTCCATTCAGCTTTCAGATCTTGATCCTTGTTGCATCAGACCTAGCCCCCAAACCATGCAGATCTCGTTCCCCTTGCTGCAATATATGCACAAATGTAAGATCGCAAAGAACCTAACGAATACATTCGAATACACCAAGTAAATTCGATCTGCCCACGTGTCCTACGTAATCCCCAATTGCTACAGTAAGTAGTGCCATTGCTTGTATGCAATGTCAGGACCGTTGCATTCAGCACCAGAAATCGAACGAAGAGAATGAAATCATGAAGGAAGCAGCGCCGGCAAGCAGAGCACTTCAGGGTCCTTGTGTTCTATATACTCTCTCCATCCAGTCTTGTTTGGAGTAACTGGACAGAATGGATTTGAAGTCTTTCGTAAGGGAGTCACCTTGGCAGAACATGTTCATCCTTGTGCATCATTCAGGTGTGATGAGCGAATACGCGTCAGGATCGTTCAAGCAATCACTGAAAGTCAGAAGCAATAAACGGAAATCCAAGACACCTGGGGCAAGTATGTAGTCCAGGCGAAATGCTTTGTCCTGGCACCAAGCTTCACGATTTTGTGCGCACGTGAGCGCTGCAAAACTCAGAAAATCGCTGGCCTTGACGCATCATATGCACCATCTTGGGGCCCTCGCGGGACGAAGGAGTCCTGCCACTTCTCTAAGGACAAATGATCTGATCTATCTGGCTTTGCCAAACAGCAAAAGTTATAAAGGTTCATAAAAGTTCCACAATAAGATATCCAGCGGAATAAGCGTGTCCTGAATTGATTTGCAGTGACGCTGGTTGGACAGAATGGCATTCCTGGCCTTGTGGAGTTGCGAGGTGTTTCATCTGTACAATTTGAACAGCTGCAAGTTGGAAGTGTATTATGTACCTTTGGATCCCAAAACCATGAAAAATTAAGGTTTTACACCCCCCAAAAAAGGGTGATAACCGCCAAAAATGAAGGTGTTGGGTTCCCATGGTATATATATATATATATATATATAAACATATACCATTATAAATTATATACCAAGAATTTGAAGGAACTCTCGTTCAGCTTGCACAGCATTGTAAAGCCAAAAGGAGTGACAAATGCCTTGAAGAATTTGGATATTGGGGGTCCTCTCGAAATGTGCCAAGTATGCAAGTGGGTCACATGTCAGTAGTGTTCAACTGACCTGACATGGCCATGTTTTCCGTGGCCTTTGGCCCCATGTAGAATTGGTAGTGCCAGTCAATGACTCGCCATTTGAAGTCCTCCGGCATCACAGAACTTCTCAGCTGCACGGCATGGTCAGTATCCAATCATATCCTATCATATCCAATCTATTTAATCGAATGTTCGAATGTTCAACAGAATCAACTTTGACGCAACTTGTTGCGAAGCCTCGATCCAAGGAGACATGCCCATTCCTGAGTACTCTTCGTGTATTAAGTCTGAAAATGATGTGACAAATATCAGAATAGACCACACAACATGTGCCACAAAACAGAACACCAATTTCAGAGATGCCTTTCATGTGAAGGCTCCAGACTAATTACATGTAGTCAGTGTATGTCAGTGTGGCATTTCAAGACCCAGAACTTGCAAGCACAGCCATTTCTCAGACAAGGTGCGTTCCATATGGACTCTGTGCTTGATGCGATCACCTTCCCTCCGAAACCGGAATGCCATGGCCACGGCTCAATTCAAGGCACTACGAGTTTCAGCCGCTGGCATACTAATTACAACGAATTGCAGCGTTGACATGGAAGCCTGTGATATGTAAAGTAAATAGTAGTCATATGGATTAACACGAACTGATATCACAAAATAATGCAAGAAGCTGTATGATAAATATGACATGATAAAATGGTCTTCATCGAAGAAGCGGGAGTTGAAAATGGACCCGTTGCTTTTTGGGGATCCTCTGATCTGAGGTTCAATAGGCTGGAGACGCACTGGGAGTGGATAGAGTAGAGAAGGTAGCAGTCGATACGTCATCATATTCCCTATAACATACTAATATCATCTAATATACATATTATGTATGTATCTATCTAGACTATATGTAACAGTAGAGTTTGCCGATGTGTTCAAATTGTTTACAAATATGTCAATGATGTGGGGGTTCAAGCTGCCGAAATGTCACTCGAGGATGCCCAAACAGAAAGCTGCCATAGGTGAAACTTTGAAACTGAGCAAGCCCATTTAGATATATAATGACATGCACTATACAAATGAACATAACATAATCATACATACGTTATATAGTATCTAGCATAATATATAATCATAAATAATTATAATCATATCATAATCATAATTACAATTGTTATATTCCACGTAATGCTGCTGATAGTTGATCAATATAAGTTACTATAAGAATATACTTAAATATATTCTACCTATGTACATAAATTTCATTGATGTACAAGTATGGCAACTGCATGATTTGGGACTCTAAAGAAACAAAAGGCGTCACACCTGAAATGACAACCTGACATGGCACCGAAGGCATTTTAAAAGCAGAGATCAAACGCTAGCAAAACGCCACATCATCATATCATGCTGTGCCTCACCTTCCGTTCAATCCGGATAAGCTCTGGGAATTCAATTTCAAAGCCCGCAGCAGCAAGTTCCTCCTGAAGCGTGACGAGGCTGGAATCATTGGGCAACATCATGGGTTGCTGCATGGAGGATTTCTTCAAAGGCTGAATGCGAAAACAAGACAATTGTAATTGTACTGCAGGCCTTCGTAGCATGTCTACAGTCTAATACCAACAAAGTCCCAAACTCTTCATCAAACAAAGAAAATAAACAACTGCGCTTGTTCTGCCCATGATGGCTTGAAGAATACTCTTATTGAAGAGAATGGTGACAGGATCTCGGTATGGTTCATTCATCCTGGCTCTGGGAAGAAAGCCGTTTTCAGCAAAACTCTTGGAACAAGGTGTCATCGTGAAAGTGCCAGACATTTGAAGAAAATATATGAAGAAATGACTGTGTAAAATTAAATATCGATTCACAGTGCAGTCTTCCTCCAGAATTCAGCAAAGAACATCAAGAAACCAGTATATGTTATTGCTGAACTTGGTGGGAAATTGTTTCTGCCAAGACAAAGCAAGTAGTTGCTGTCTTCAGACTGTTGAAGAGACTGCGTAGTGATGACAAGATGAATGATTGTATTGCTGTAGCTAATTGTTGCACCTCGGCTTCTTCAGCTTGCAATGGTGGAGCCTATCGCACGTGGAGAGTTCTACTGCCACGCAGCAACTTCATCTGAATGCAAAAAGCAAGCACCCAATCTTAAGATACCCAGAGTGAATAGTGGCGTTTCAATTGGACCCATCGCTGCGGCATGTAAATCCACACCAGCAAGGACTGAAGACAAACGACAATATCTTGGCAGCTCAGGGTAGGACAGTAGGACAGTAGGAAAGACCAAGTCCAGCAAAGATTCGAACTCTGTACCTTGATGAAAATTAGAATGAAAATGCTGTATCAGTTTATATCTATTTGATGCTAACCAACCAAACCAATGATAGAGAAATGAAGAAACGAGTTCATTGATTTCCAGCTGTCACTTATTCTGAAGACGTGACACAAAGAGTAAATCCATTGGATTGAGCAGCATTGAAAATCAGTTGCGAGTTTTGCTGCATGAAATGCTTCTTGGCATTATTTGTCATGTGACATGTGTAATCACAAAACGCCGACCCGAGTCGATGTGTGTATTGTGAATATGAGTATGATAGTATATATGGATATGATAGTCGCAAGTTGCATTTGTCGAAGAATACAAGATCAAAAACGCAGGGTTTGGGGAAGATGCTCGCGTCATTGGCAAAGGGAAATATGAAAGACCATGAGGATCCATAAGGTAATTTGGTGCAGAGATGATCTTTTGGGAATTAATTTCCAAAATCAGCTGTGTGCTCCATGTTACATCTTGAAGTATCTATCTAATCTAAGTATGCAATCATTTCCAATGTTCTTAGACAGATTCTTGGAGATCAACAAATAACAAGGTCGTGTGGCATAGGATCAGAGTGGACTTTATCAGGCGTCTTTGGCATGCAACGCCCGAATTCAGCTCCAGATTTCCGGTGCGCAACCTGCTTCCAAAAAAGCAGACCAGACGACAGAAAACAACTTGATTGAATCGCTTTCTCCCAACTCTGTTTGGGTCTGCGTCTGCTAGGCGACAGCAGTCCGCCCGTGGGCCATGTTATTTCGACAGGCCTATGACTGTCACAAGTGGCTTTAGCATGCTTTAGCCATACAGCAGGTGCCAACCTTCGGACTTCCGGAAGAAACAAATTGTTGCTTTCTGAACGATGGTGAAAATTTTTGGGGTACCCAACTCGCCAAATCTAGCCAAGAAGTGTCCAAGCAACAACCACACCGGGCACCGTCGTGGGAACACCAGACGTGGATTGCTCAATGCAAATGCGTACACGGCGCATGCATCGAATGCAAGACTGACTGGATATGTATTAAGTTTCAAATATTTTCGTTGGCGGACTTGCACCAAAACAAAATCTCGGAAGGAAGAATGTTGAATCAAGTGCACAGAGAATCCAACACTCACCAGGCACCAGGAAGATTGCAGAAAAGTTCATTACAGTAAAGCACAACCAAGCACAAGAATGTCTGTCAAAACCAAGCGTGTACGGTGTGTACGACATAAAGACAAGCGCAACGAAGTACCTACTCCCATAGGCACAGCGTCTGTGGCGTGATTTCACGTGCCGCGGCACGAGAGGTCACGGCCCGAGTGAAAACACTGACAAGCTAGGACCGATGCTGTATTGAATCGAATGTCTTCTTCCTGATCACTGAATTATGCTCAATAATACTTCATCAATCATATACATATATAACATATCGTATTGGATCATGCTGTACTGGATCGATTTAGATGTGGACAGACCGCACATATCCCGCTCCCCAGTCATATGAAAGCGCACACCATCCGGAATAGTAAGTTGACATGGAGGCAAAGAGAAAATTATATGCGAGTTTGCAAATGCGTATCTAATTCGCAATACAGTAATTCCTTTGCGTTCTTAGGACTACGTACATGTGTGCACCTTCTGATGGAGTATCACATAATTACGTACATTTGATGTACAATATTACGGGGTACAAGTCAGATGTGATTTTATCACATTTTGTAATCTTATCTACAGGTACTGTACATAGCTCAGAGCTCCCTGAAAGCTGAACTGGGCTGAGGATTTGGCCTAAGCCGGTCTTTCCAACTGTCACCACAACGATCAACTGCCTAAGTCCATTCAGATCATTCAAATCACGCGTTGTGAAAAACTTGGAAATCGAACGAGCGCGAAATACTGGCGATACTGGTTCTTTGCTAACTTTCACAGATTTTTCCCAGGGTCTTGCTTTGATTCTGCGGTGTCGCTAGACTTTCGCACGGATTCTCCTTGGTTGATTAATGGGGTTGCTTTGTTTTCCAGGCTCTCTGCCAATCTTCCATGGGTTGACGTTCATTGTTCCTTGTTCGTGCTAGCATTTATCCGCAGCGCTTGTCCCTGTTGTTCATTGGATTTTGCGCGGTGTTCTGTCTGCTGTCTTTGCAAAATTCCTCGAAATGCCTGCTGCTCTTCTCGAAATGCGTGCATGGTCTTTCTTGCACTTTTCATGCTTGTAGCCAAAGAGGACCCGCCATCTCGGACGAGGCCGGAATATTTATCTCCATGGCAGTATTTTGGGTGGCAACGGCACTCACTCTGATTCGCTGATGATACAAAACGATACAAGAATAAAGACACAATGCCATTCACAATGCAACAACATGCAACAACAATGGCCTGCAAGGAACACAAAGGGAGCATGTCTTGCCGCTGCAAATGCGAAAATAATGTGCAAGCATCTGCAAGCTCATCATTGTCATCATCAGCATTACCTTCAACAGCGCTGTCAAGATCGCCGTCCACATCATCATTCCAGTTTTGGTGGCGGCCGCACAGAATCAAACAAAGCCACCATGGCAAAATTGATCGAATCTATAGACATGTTAAAAGTATCTAACCGTTGTATCTCTTTAAAGCAGAACGAGAAACCAAAGCAAATCACAAAACAAATCCATCAAATATCATCTCAAAACATCAGAAGGGTGATGCCATGTTTTGCATCCACCGTCATCCAACGATATTGTCGATGTTGCGTGTCTATACTAGTATCTGTGTAGTCTATACCAATGCCACCATTACTCACCAGGATGGGAGTTCTCACCGCCACTCTTACTACCTTCTGTTAATTTTGCAGCATCATGATCAGAATGCGAGCTTTTTTCATGATGCAAATGCCACGCGCAAATAAAAACATAAGCATACACAAACCATGAACGCCAACAGGCACACAACCTGAGAGCCAAACAGCAAACATAGCAAACAAAGATTTAAACAAATGATACCCCTCCAATTGGTAACTAGGTGTCGAGCCCTCCTGGATTCAGGAATTCAATGATGTGTCTGTACAGAAGGAGTCTGACCTACCAGCTTCACAAAAGTAGACAGATCATCCCAGGAGCGAATGATAGACAATGATTGACATGCAAAACGAACCTCGGATGAATAAGGCTCTACCACATTGCATAGCACAACAGCGTCTGGACCTCAGAGCCAATATGGAAACTCATGGAAACCTCAATGCAAACTATTCGCGTCTTGAAGGAACAGCAAGCACATCCTCAATCAAGCATGTTTTTTTCCAAAGCTCCTGCTGAAAGGTGGATAGAACTCCAGGATGTTGTCCACAACTGCTTCCATATGTTCGGACCTAGCTCTTACTCATTCTTACTCATTGCAAGGCTGAAACGTGGCCGTTCATGGACCTTTTCATGCCTCCTTCCAACATAACGCCCTTGTTCTAAGACTCGATCGCTCTTTGGACCATGGCAATGGACATGTCAACCTAGGAATTTTGACCGGCAATCTCTGGCGCCTTTGTTCATTCGCATGTGTCCATTCAGCCTGCGTCTGGCTTGCCCCCGCATGCCTCTTTGAGTTGCCAACGCCATAGAAATCTCTTCGTCCGGCCTCCAAACTACCGGGATGAAGGGTCATGACAGAGGAAGGGTCTGTGCTTGTGGCAACCAATTTGGCGGCATGTGCTAGTGAGAAGAATTGGACGCTTCCTTGTATTCAATACCAAAGCACATGCCGATTGGTGCAGCGCAGGGTCTGTCCAACTCGAGTGGCAAGGGCATTGTAATAAGATTGTTTATCAACATGGAACAGCTGCGGCGAAGGAAGGCAATGAAGCTCTGTACAAAGGGTTGGTAAAGGGAGTTGAGTCCAGAGACGATGCTTACTTTTTGGTGCAGGTCGCAAAGCAATCCAGAAACACGCTACAGGAGTAGTGTGAAGGTTGCACCAAGCGTCAATGATTATCAACCTGTAGTTGTGGCGCCTCCTTGGAAAGATGTTTGATCCCATATGGATGAAGTTATGATTGTGGAAGGTCCGTTCTTAGGGGAGTTTGCATTGCGGGTTGATGGTTGGCTACGGAAGTTTTGTTGGCCTGAGCAGAGTCAGCACAGAATATGACAACACTGGTGGTGCAAGTTGATGCCTCCAACGAGTGAGGCATGGTCCACACCATCTCGTTGCTGGCGGAGTGGTGAATGTTTTGCCTTTTGCGTCTTTTGTGGTGTGTCTACTTCGTCTTCATTTATCCTCGAGTGTCTTGGGGATAATACACTCCAAAGATTGCCGCCAGAGCCTCAAAGCATCAATCCGAAAAGTCTGGAAAAACCCGCTGTAAATAGAAATCTGGAGAAGTCAACCGTACACACGAGAAATTCTTGTCGGCGATTGTCGGAATAGAGAAAAGGACTTGGCACGCTGACGATGCACTAGATGCAATTGGGGCATTTGCGCTGGCCATGAACTCAGAGCGCTCAGTGCACAGATGGGGCACACTTACTGATCTCCTCCACAATGGAAGATGGATAAACCATGATAAACCTCTGTGAAGGACTAGGATATCCCAGCTGTCATATGCTGTCAAAAATATTCATATTATAAAATACAAGGAGGACAGGACCGCAAGTGGCACCGAATATAAAGCAGGAAAATATGCTACAGCTACATCTATGGAATCATTGAAAAGAGCATCTACTCCCAGTAGGTTCCTTTCAGATCTTTCAGGGTAAACATAACAAAGGAATGGACTATACTACGTACACAAATCTTGTGTCTCTTCGTGCTTAGCAAGAGTTCTCTGCTGTGAAATTGTCTGACACTGTGAACTGTAGCTGTGACCTCACCTCCTTTGCAAGCAATCCAGTACCACAGCCGAGTTCCACGACTCTTTCACCTTTGTCATATGTATTCAAACGATTTCAAACGACACACTGCACATGAGAACGGGAAACAGCTTCATGAGCATGCCATCACACGCGCCCGGAAACGCACAGCCGTCGACTTCCTTGCAACAGTTCCGCAACGTGCCTCACCACCTGCCAAGTGCGGAACAGTGCGGCAACGAGATATAGAGGCAGTAATTGATGACAGCTTTAGGACTGATAGCAGTCCAATGCGCTCGAACGGGTGAAGCGAGCGGTGAGGCTCGGGATGTTGGATCCTCATTCATATTATGCATAATGAAAGTATGTAAAAGCTCTTTTTCCAACGTGCTGTGCTCCCAGTGACACACCGGCACCCCAGTTTGAAATTGAACTGTGGAAACTGAAATATCGGCACCACCACATCAGCGAAATAGAATGAAATAGATCGCTTGCAACTCGCCAAACAAAAACTTGAAATTTCATGGGATTACCCTCGGCATTATCCTGAGAAGCCACTTTTCCTGGGAGGACGTCGTTGGACTCAAAATGGATAGGTCCGCTGTAGGTGATTATCGTTAAGCGGATCAAAGACAGATTGTATACGATTCGAGAACCGATCAGCTCTTGGGTACCCTTGACGTCTAGGACCGTGTTCCCTCGCGTGAAGTCCGTCCGTTCCAGATGTTCTGCAAAAAAGGATCAGCTCATATGAGCTCTATCTGTCCTAAAATATGTCCAAACAAAGTCAATTTAATTTGTTTTCACGTATCCAAGAAACGCGAGAATTTAGACCCATGAATAAATCGTCTCATTTTCTTGGTCCATTCTTTCATTCATTAGTTGGCTTCCGTCAGTATTACATAACAATACGTACATAGAATATACCTGTGAGG
>DF244713.1:26688-49016 GCA_000507305.1 Breviolum minutum Mf 1.05b.01 | reverse complement strand
TTGTGATCTTGCGAGTCACAATTGATCTCTCAAACTTGCTGCAGCGAATGAAAAAAATCACTTTTGGCCTCTTGTCCTTAAACATAAACAGATTTCTCAGTATTCAACACTGATATGTCTGTTGGTTTATCAAGATATGACATGTAATTCTGTGATCAACACGGCTTTGTTTTCAAACATCAAACCAGCTTTCTCGAATGAACAAATCAACAGCGCTCGTGTGGAGCCCACTTCTTTATGTGCAAAAAAGTACAACTCGGAGTCTTCATCCTTTGGGTTTTTATGAAGTTGTATGTCTTCTTATGTCGTTTGTTATAACAGAAATAGGAGTAGGTGAGCAAAAGTTTCAAAACCATCTACCCACAAACGTTTCTATCCCATCTAAGATAAACCAGGCTCGGTTCAAATCTGAGTCAAGTTTTCAAACAAACAGATTCAAAAGATTCAAAATGGATCGTGCGTCAATATTCCACACAGGGTTTTTCTTAGGAAAACCTCTTTCGGAGCGAGTTTAGAATTTCCAGTCTTTAGCAAATCCTGTCACAACTTTTTTGCGCTTTCATTTGAAAGAGTCAAAGAAGTCAATTTGCGGGTAGTCATGATCCCCGTAGTGGCACAACACAGTCCAGCAAGGAGCTTGTCGTTCGATGTGGTTGAAATATGTTGAAATCTGTACTCATGGAAGAGCTAGAGTAGATTACTTTTCAGTATCGAATCAAGTCTTGTCAGAACAAGAAGCTCCTAAGCAACCTTGCGGTGATAGTCAGCACAAGGCGGCCAATACAAAACCGAACAAACAAGTTTCATATCAAGGAGGTTCCAACAAGGGACAACTCAAACTGCAAGTGTGGAATAGAAACATGTCATATCATAATGTATATATATATATATATTTATGTATCTATGTATTATATATATATATCAAATTTATATTCGAAAAAAACAATGTGATGAATGGTGTCCCTAGCACCCTCCACCGGGCAACGTTCTGTTAGAACTATGCAAAATGTGCAATGCCTCACAAATCTGGACCTCACGTATTGCTCCAAAAAGCCTCATTGACTCATGGCTCAAAAGTTTCAAGTTGCAATCAGACACACTCTTGGGAATGGTTGATGAAGGCAGTGGGCGGGGGAATCAAAGATAATCAAAGTATCTGCTTTAAATCCCACTGCTCATCTCTTGTGACCCTCTGTTCTGCTCATCTCTTCTGTTCTGCTCATCTCTTCTCTTCCGGGTCCCCAACACGGTCCAGAGCTGTTGACACACCTGACAGCTAGGACCGTGCACAGGAAGGATTCGGCATGATATGTCCCATATTCATGGCATCTTTTTTCTCCATTCTGCTTCGGCCATTGTGCCATCCAGCTATTCCACAGATTGCAGGCTCAAAACCAAAGCAAAAACGATGATAAATTATGATGGTAATCTAGTGGATGAATGTGTTGCCTGTTCTGCCTTGTTCTGCCTGATCTGTTTTTTTCTTGGTGCAGCACGTTGTGCTTTTTCACACAGCAAAACTGAAGCAACATGACCAAGCCTTGTTGAATGTTCAATCTTTGGACTCGTCTGTCGCGCTTCCTCACATGCTGCAGGTAAACATAGGAAAGCAAAAAGACCAAAGGACTACCCACCTGGGGCAATGGGAGTTTAAACCAAGATGATCATGATACGATTCTTAAATGCATCTTAAATAAATTTAAAAAGCTTTTGGGTTTCTGCTCAAGATGTTGTTGCCGCATCAGTGTAAAAAAGTGTGGCACTAGTCCAATGAGTCTTGCTCATATTCTTAGCTGGCTTTGGCCGAAAACGTGGGAATAAGATGGAATAAGATAGAACAAATGAGCACATCACATCTCCTTAGCACCTCGCGCAAACCTCTTTTCAGCTCCAATTATGCGGAAGCAAAGGACTTTGGGGCGTCTGCTTCTATTAAGGAATTTGGAGGAATCCTTGCTTTTGAGAACATGTTTCGCTGCTCTCAAATTGGCCTGCAGGCCACTCCCGACTAATTTTCACCACTGATTTGCGAACGAGCTTCATGCGGGTTGTCCGACAACCACTGGAGGCTTCTGCTGCACGACCGGCTCGTCAAGTTTGGCTTTGCAGCATTGACAGCAAACGCAGCATGCCAGGGAGGCAGCCACGATGCCCAACACACAGGCCACCCACCCAAATGCAACAGTATAAGCAAAGATGAAGCCAAGAAAGTTGCAAGCATCCAGCATGACCTCGTGAAAAACGAATTCATTGGAGTCTCCTCATGGCCCATGTCACTGTACTAAAGCAACCTATTGCCAGGATGCAATATTCATTAGGACTGAGGTGCTGTCATCTCTATGATTCTGACCTGTTGCGACTTCATTCTCAACCATTCCCATACGATTCATGTATGGTATATATTCAAAAATACCTACGGAATTTATTCATTTAATAAAATATCCGTTTAATTGATTCTCTGTTTTCTCCCACAAAAGAAAGATAAAGAAAGTCATCTTTTGTAACCTCCGAGATGTCTGGAGAATCTCTTTGCCAAACAAGAAACGTCCTTCTCGTCAGCAGTGCATTGGTTGTAATCACAACGCGCGTCACAAATGGCATCCACGAACGGCCCACATGAGCCCATGGACCCGATGTACGGGACGACTAGGGCAACCAGGCCAAGCACAATGCCAATGGCCGCGATGCACTGGACAAGTGGCTCAGTCAGATATGCTCAAACTCAAGAGAAATCTCCTACTAGTAGTTACAAGTCTCCTAGTTACCGAGTTCATCTGGAGAATGCTAAGTTCCCGCAATTGGCCCGCAATGTCCCCGGAAATGTATACGAGCTGCTAGGCTGATTGCAGTATAAAATTGTGTCATGTATCGTTTTTGCTTCAAACTGCTTTCATCATCTTTCACCTTCAGTGTGCGTGGACTTAGTCATCTCTAGAATTCCATGCTCTGTTGTGCTGATGTAGTTTTCCGGCCCGCTTGCCTTGCCATATTGCTTCAACACACCACAGCACAAAGGCAGTGAGACGAGAACGATCATCAAGAGTCCGAGCACAATTCCGCCAATAGCACCAGCCATCAACGATCCCGCATATTCGTCCTCAAAATCAGAACAAATGGATGATCAATGATTCAACCACAATGGTACTCGGTAAATGTGTCTACTGTGTCCACGTGCCTTCTTGGGTAGAGCATGCCATCATTCAGAATAGTTAGTGGTCAAGTTTGTCAATACTGAACATATGATACATCTTGGCAGAATTGGATCCTGCGATGTTCATATTTCTGGTTATGACTTTGTTTCCCCACCTTCCAGACAACACTGAAAACAAATCTCAAAACAAATCTGAAGACACCTACCACTCCAGAGTTCATACAGGTAGTCAATAATGCCCAGCTGCATCTTTGAACTCTTTCATCTCGCATGCCGTCACAATGGCCACAATGCTGGCAACCAACAAAGCACGCATTCCGGACATGTCCACCTTGGTTGAAAGATGTTGAATGCGCTATCGAACATCTGAGCAAACCTGCTTCACAGAAGCCCAAAAAACTCACTGCCAAAAAGCCAACCTTCAAGCTCTACGACTGCAAATCCTGCCATCTTACAACCCTCTAAAGATCAGTTTCACATAGGTTCACCATAGTTTCTCTTTCAAATGCTGCAGCAGCATGACAGAATTCATTTCGTTGATCAGAAGCTTCTGGAAGAACAAATACCGCAAATACCCTGTTTCTGTCTGTGCTTCTCCCTCTCAGGTCAATACAATGGAGTTTCTTTAGCGTTGCGCAACAGTACTTTTGCGGGTCCCAATTGAACTTTCAAATTTGCTACAGGCCAAAACAGAAAGCAAGCTCTCCTGATCTCTCATGACATGCCTTGCGCAAACATGTTTCATAAAGTTTTCATATTATGTTCTTACATGTTCTTACGGGTTGTCCCACATGACTGGATACTACTCCAAGGTCTTCGCATGGTTTCCTTACAAGTCTTACATCCTTTCAGGCATTCTCAGGTCAACACGATGGAGTAGCTCTGGCTTGTCGCAACAGTGATCCAGCTAGTCAAAAACTTGCTGCAATCCACAGCACATTGAATTTTGCCTGTCCCCTCAAGCATGCTCTCATTTCCATAGATTTCCTCACCAATTGTACTACCAAGTCTTCCCAAGTGTGGCAATGTTGCAGGGTTTATTCATGATAACGTCAACGACTGCAACCGACCAGATGCTGCCTGCAAAGATTCTCGCCCTCTCACATATTCGCGTCGTTCGCTTCCACGCACGTATTGTACATGGTGACACAGTGAGACGCTTGCATCTGCGGATGTTCGGTGTGCCATTAGAAACCAGTTGAATCAGAACTTCCCTCTGCCAAAAAGAATGTGTAAAAGAATTCACAACGAAGTTCATAACTACCTAGTACTCATTAGCAATCTAAGTCCGTCCGGCATGACTATTTCAAGGAAAGATCTGACCAATCTCTGGCTGGCTCACGGCAAAGTGGACATGCGAGATTCCAGGTCACCCAAACGGTCCTGGCGGACCCACGAGGTTCACCAATTTGTTGGCAAAGTAAAATAAACCCAGGTGTTCTCCCCAACAGCGTTTGGGGAACAATGCAAGGAAAGAAAATCTGCGCGCACGGCTTTTTGCCAATTCTTGGGGAAGTAAGTTGATGTTTTGAAATATTCGCTGTTACTAGGTCAGAATTACAAGGGGCAAGACCTTGTCCGAAACTTGAATTTCCCGAAACCCTTCGAGAAACTGAATCAGAACCTTCCAAACTGACCGGAGACTATCCAAAACATTCTCCAGAATCTACATGGCCAACACGAAGCTACGTACGCACAGGATTTCGCCTTTCATCTGTCACGACCCTGTCCCGGAACACTGCCCCGGAACTTTCCCGGAACCCGTGGTTCGGAAGCCGCCCTGGCACCCGCCCCAGAACCTATATTGGCTAAGACCCCATAGCTAAAGCTGTTGTGCAACTTCCTGCCTTCACGACTTCATCCATGACTTGCATCACTTGTGCCTCCCATGCCAGTGGGACATGGAGAAACCTATGCAACCATTATCCATGTATGGTATATATTTACCTGCATTCTACATTTAATTTCAAAAAAAATCAACCAAATGCAAGTAGATATATCATACAAGGATTGTATGGGTATGGATTGTGTTACATTAAGAAAATGATGACAAACTCTCCAACAGAATTTCACAATGAAATGATGCAGGCCTCAACGGCCTCCATGGCATGGGAGCGTGTTCGGGACTCCTCCTGACAACCACAACGATGTGGCCTTCGACACCAAAAATACGTGGATTGGTACCCAAGAAAGACTTCTGATACGTTTGGAAAGTGCCAACCATACAAGGCAATGAACCCTTCACGACCAACAAACTAAAATGCTTACTCAAAGCGCTTGAAAGGTTCAGCGTGGTTTTGGAGTAAAAAAAATGGTTTTGGGTTGGGGTACCCGGCCAATGTAAACCACTATAACAATGAAAAATCATCAAATATCAAGATGCAAATATGAACTTTCTGGTTGTTGGAAGGTTGTTGGAAGGTTGTTGGAACAGTTGGCTGACTGCAAAGCCCTTCGGCTCGCTCCGTGAAAAACCATATGCAACTTGACCACCCGGATCTTATTCTATCAGATATCCAGATATCCACCTTCATCAAGTTCAATTGATGCCGGAAGTTTCCGCCTAAACAAAAAGAAATACTTAGAGTCAAATTGTGGTCATTATAGCACAGCTGTTGGAAGAGACCTTTTTGTACAAAGACATGCTGCTTCAGAAAGGCTCGAGGGCAACGCTGCAGCATTCCTGAGACCCCTGGCTGTGTCTGCAACCTGGTCCTCTTCCTTTTTGCTGCCAGGTGCCTCAGACGAAGGAACCACTCTGGAAGGTTCCTCGAAGTGTGCATTACGCAACAGCTTCATTCCTGTACTCATAGGTCTTTCATAAAAGGATGTGTGCACATCATAGCTCATGGTCATTCCCCTATGCGATTACAAAGAGTATCTATCAGAACATCATCTTCCATATCTTCCTACACCTGCCATATGTGCAAATGCACAAGAAATAGACCGTACTTAACATCAATGACATGAGTCTACGTAATATGTGAATTCTATATACTTGAATTGAATGAATATATATATATATATATATTATCAATTACTATACAGTATGTGCAACTGACTATCTATGTACATTGCTAGATCATCTTCGTATATATTCATAGTGTATCATAATTTGCGCTCACCTCCAACGTCACCACTGAGCCTTCCCGGCCACCAGCCCCAAGGTCATGGCAATGGCTTCTCCAAGGTCCTGTGGGACACTCGACATGACATCTCGCAATTTTGGTCTATTGAACAAGCTTAGGCACTAACCATGATATGATATGAATATTTGATATCTCTGCTTCTTAAGGTGATTTCATTACAGCTGAACCCCTGAACCCCTAAAAAGTGTGGATAAATTTTCTATAAAAACACCTTCCCGTGAAAGGATCCCAACATAGATCCATTTTTCCATCATCCCCAGTGACATCATCCCAGGCACCACTGGTGGTTACCACCAACCAGTCGTCACCTTGGGATCAACCTCGAAGTCTCGATGCAAGGTACAAGGCTCCAAGACCTGCTTCCAAATCGTGTGTCAATATGGGTGTTTCCAAAAATAGGGGTACCCCAAAATGGATGGTTTATAATGGAAAACCCTATTAAAATGGATGATTTGGGGTACCACTATTTTTGGAAACATCCATATATCTATGTGCCAAGATTTTTTTTAAAAATGATTAGTAGATACTGGAATAAAAAAGCTGGAGAATATCGAGAAAGAAGAAAAAATGACACTGTCCACAGTATGCTAGAATGATGCTGGTTCATAGGACCTGTTAGCTGAAGATCTGAAGGCTCTCAAATGTGGCATCGCCCCCGCAAATCTTCATTTGAATAATGCCTTTCGGATTCCTTCAGCTATGGACATGCAGTCCCAAGCTACCACGTAGTGGGATTTTTTGGAAGCACACCTTGCTTTGCCTATCAAGTACTAGTAATCCCTACAACCGGGATTGATGGTATTGATGGCATTGATGATGATGATGATGATGATGATGATGATGATGATGATGATGTGCTGTGTCTGTATTCTACATCATCTCCATGCCAATTCGCTCTGCTTTGCACACTGTGCACCTTGGGAACCACTGTCTTGGTCACAGAGTTCAGGCAAATGTCCTCAAAGCACAGCTGTGTTGGGTGTCTTAGATTTGAGTTTCCAGGTAGAGAAATTGCAGCTGTAGCGAAGGTCGTCACACTCCTTTTCCGCTACCATGCAGATGAAACTGACGTGTTTCGTGTTCGTGCTTTTAGGGCCGGACTTTCAAAAGATCCCGCGTGATACATTGTTGGTGCTTCCCCAAAAAAGGTGGTGCCTACAAGTCGTCCTCCCCGAATAGAAAATGGAGGCAGCAACTTTGAAGAGAAGGCAACTGACCTTTTTGCTTCCTTCTCACTATGCACCCTCAAGAAAACAAATACCCAACAGGCAAAATGCGAATGAAACGAGATATCATAAATCTAAGTCCATCCCAGAACATCCCTCAAAACACCAACGACTGTGTAGGCTTGGCAATCGCAAAAATTCTCCACTTTCAGTCCTGTTGCTGCTTGTACATGAATTGAAACATCTTGAAATGTCGCAGAAAAGACCTTCACATTCTGGCTGTGCACGGCACGGCCAGGCAAAAATCCAGCATTGAGGAACCACCAACTCTCTAAGCGGTCTGACAGAATGTCCAATTGCTGGAACGTCTGTGTGGCGAGCATTGTTTGATATTATTTGCATCAATTCAATCCATTTAGGGTGAGATACTGCATTTAGATCCACCGAATGATTGAAAAATGGCACTTCTGCGTAGAAGTACTAATAAACCTTGACAACTATTGCCATCTTTGTCAACATTTCTGATCATAGACATTGCTGACATTCCTTTGAAGCAGCATCAATCACCCAATCTGCCTCGTCACAAAGTCGCGTATCTTGGCCAGTCATGCAGGGTTGCATGCGTGAAGCACACTGTAGCACTGAATCTTAATCGCAATCCATAATGGTGTTTATTTACATTCACTTACAAGAAGATATATGAATACACATATATACATATGTACACATATTTACATATGTATACATATACTGAAAAAATACATATAGATACAGATATAACATATATACATTTTCTACATATATAAAAAATTTTTATACATACATCCAAGAAAAACACACATATATAGACATGAAAAATCAATATGTATATAAATATATATATATACATATAAATTGAAATATATACGTATAAAAATATATATACGTACATATATATTACACTGTGGGACTATCCGGATGCATTCAGAATCTAAGATGAGAACTAAGGAAAAAAAACAAAAGAGTCGAAAAGCCAAAAAGTCGAAGAGTCCGAAAAGTGCAAGCGAAGCCAACATCTACCCAATGAATGGATTCCGGTAACAGAGGTCAGCGGCATGTCCTTCCTCCATCAATGGGCGAATCAAACCTACCTTCGATCCAAATCAAGCGATGCACCGTGTGAGTGAGTCAATTGACACATAAATAAAGACAGCGGGAACCATGCAAAATAAGTAGCACACGGTCACTCCCAAACATTGAAATCAACCCACCACCTTTGCGTCCGCATGTTCATCCAAAAGCTTACCTGCCCACCACTTAAACGCATTGCACGTGCCCAAGTCTGCTTCGAATCTCGACCAAATGGATCCTGCACGCAAACAGCAACAGGTCGTTGCTCAAGCGTCTCCATGAAGTGACTAAGATTCCAAAGCCCTGCGAGATAACCACAATTGAAGCTCCAAAGCTCTCCATCAAATCTAGCCCCCCCTCGAGGTTTCCCATGCACAAAGACCTGCTGATTAGAGAGATGATAGTCACTCCTCCACAAAGGTCGCAGCCATCTGTCTCACAAAAGCCCCCAGTTCATCAGTCACCATGCCAAGGACCTGCTCCATGATGCCCTTTTGATGGACAATCCTCCGAAAAGATATCTTCGTGCAGGCCCCTACCATTGCACCATAGCCAAGGCGAGAGCTAAGCACCTCCGCAAGCTCCTCAGAGCCAATGCCGCCCTTCAAAGCCGACGCCAAACCACTGGGAAGCTTAGCGAAGATTACCGCACTTGGAGATAGTAATGCCAGAGACCCGCAAAAACCTGTTCCGCTTGGCCAAGATGCGAATCTGATGGACGAAGGCCTTCTCAGTCACATCAAGATGAACAAAAAGCAGCAACCTCTTCAGAACGGGAACACCGTACCGATGCAACGAAGCAACATCTTCTGCTGAGTCTCACTTGGCCTTCTGGTGATCCACCCATAAGAGAAAACACCCTGCGCAAAGGTCACCAGGCCCTTATAAGCTTCATCCATTTGGCCTCAGGCAGTAAGCCAATGCGATGCACCAAGTCCATGGCTTTCCCAATTCCTGTCACTCTGCTTCGGACAATCTCCACAGTCCCAAAGTTCTCCTTGTCAATAATGGTACCGAGGACCTCCATAGTGCATCCATAACCCTCCAAAGCGGATACCGTAGTGACCATTGAGCCTTTTCCATGTTTTCCAAAAGCTTGCGTCTCATGGCAAACTGATTCCAAACAAGAACAGCTCCTTCGACCACATCAGGCCTGGAAGAACAGTGCGATCATCCATATAAATGCCCTGGAAAAACTCGGCACCAGAACTCTGAAGAAAGCTTTCGACCTGGCAAAACCCCTCCCACAAGAAGAAGGCCAACATCAAGGGGGACGCAGCATCACCTTGACAAATGCCACAGGGAGAGCAAATGGGCTCAGCCAAGATGGAGCCACAGCAACTGATCCACCTCCTAAGAGCACCCCAATGACCAACGAGGAGATTCGACCAATTCCTCAAGCCTGAAGGCAGCGAAGCCGCAAGAGCTTCCTGAAGCAATTGCAAATCGACCGTGTCGAAACAAAAGGAGAAATCCAAAGAAGCGCCATAGCCCAGTCTGGATAATTCATGATCCATAATAGCGGCCAAAGTCTCGCAACCACAACCGTCCTTGAAAGCAGCCACCAAGCCAGAAGGCAAGAACCGCTGCACAAATTGCACCATCATATCCGACTTGACCCACGCAGCAGACCAGGCCCTCCAAAAGACCGAGAGGATGGACAGAGGCCGAAGATCCTTGCAAGTGCAGCAACCATCGAGGCCAACCTTGCCAGGCTTAGGAATGAAATGGAGCAACCCATCTTTCATAGACGAAGGAGCCAAACCAGCCCGCTCCCAATGAGCCATCTCGATCCAAGCCTTGTTGAGCAAAAACTTGTTGCCACAAAGAAGAGCTATCTCAGAAGAAGACCAACCATCAATACCAGGACAGCCTTTCACACTCCTCAAAGCTGCCGCAAAGCTTCCAGAATCGGGTCTTCTGATGCAACCATCAGAAGGAAATTGCCTAGAAAGGAAAGCCACGAACCTCTCTTGCTCCCTATCTCTATCAGCATCCTCCCATGAAACTCTGGCAGTAAACTTTTGATTTTTTGACTTGCTCTCTTCAAAAAGTTATTTACTGGCTTTTTGCGCGATAAGTAAACTTTTTGACTTTCGACTCTTTAGCTTTTTGCGCAAAAAGTAACTTTTTGGCTTTTTGAATTGCCTTTCGAAAAGTTACTTTTAGACTTTTTGTACAAAAAGTCCATATTGTCACTCTAAAGCTTGTTTGGCGCTGCGAACGTCGCTTAGTATACAAATAAATCAAAATACATAAATATAGATTTCTTGACATATGTACATATATACAAATATTAACATGATTGAATACAAACACATATACATATGTAAAATGTGTTTACATAATTAAACATATTTAAATACCTATAAGTACATACATATTTACAATTTATATATATATTTCGAAATATTCAAAAATCTATACATATAGATACATATAGATACATACAGATACGAATGAATAAAAACATTTATATATATAGACATACATATATATATATATCAATATATATATATATGTATGTTTTGAATGTCTCCGATTGTTTGTGAAAGTTCTCTTGCTCTTCCACCCAATGAAGATACCTGTCGGCGGAACGGAGGGCGGTTGAGCAGGCCGGTTGGCAACTTTCCCTGGCCAGTCGGGCCCATTGGCCAATTGGATTTTGTAGGATTTGGCACTGAGTCCTTCAACCACAACTTCACTGCAAGCTCCTCCCCCTCTCCTGTGTGCAAGGTAGGAGCTTTTTGCCTTGGCCTTCTCCAAAAACTTGCGCCGAGTAGTCGCGTGAGAGATCGTCCCCCCAAGCTAACCAATCAATCTCAGGGGCAACTCCATCAACGGCCAACCTTTGCAAGAAGATACCATGGTTGCCACTAAGCTTCAAAAGAGACTCAACTTTTTCCTCGGGCACTGGAACATAGCCCGTGATAAGACGATGAGCTCCTGACGGAAGGTCTTGGCTTCTTGCAATATGTCTTTGGCATCAACCATGTGCAACGCCACGTGCGACGTAGCAATATATAAATACATAGATACACATATAGATATATATATATATACATACACCGAAAATACACATATAAACAAAAATACAAATCTATATTCACTTATATTTACATAAATGTAAATATACATACATGAACATATAGTGAAAAACATTTAAATACATATGCAAACATTAATACATTTATATCAACATATCAAAAATATAAATAAATATATATATTCATACAAATATAAACAATCAAAAAACATACATTGATATACATATAGGCACAAATATCTATACATATATCTATATATACATAATAAAAAANGTAGGTATGTAGGTATGTAGGTATGTAGGTATGTAGGTATGTAGGTATGTATTTATGTATGTATGTATGTATGTATGTATGTATGTATGTGTGTGTGTATGTATGTATGTATGTATGTATGTATGTATGTATGTATGTATGTATGTATATAATTTATGTTTGTAGATATACATTATGTATACGGACGTTCATATCATCCCATATCACCTTGTAGGCATCATATCAACAGTCAATAGATTTTGAAGTACAATGGAGAAACGGATTGTAAGATCACAGTAGTTAGCCCTTGTGTTGCAGAAGCTCTCTACACATTTTACAAACCCACCCTGGAAAATCTTTAGAAGCACAAAGACTTCATAGCAGCTTCGCAGGTTATATCCCGTGTGACCCTTGAAATCAGTCTCTGAGTCGGTGGCCAGGGACACCTCTTCTCGTGAGAAAATCCCAACGCCTTGGAGATCTTTGGCAATGCGTTTTGAATTTGATTTGTTTCCCACCGAGAATGAAAACCCATTGTGAAAATCAACAGCAAATACAATGCTACAAGATGGATGGTACAAGTATGGATCGTGGACTCCGATCGCTCCTTTCTCAACACCTGTTAAGCACATGCAAACCTTTCTAAGGACCGGTCTGAAGGGAGGCAGCTGCCTGCTGTGCCTTTCCCAAGCATCACTTTAAATTCCAAGTCATCTGTTTAAACTGAAATTGATTTAATGACATGTTTCTCACAATGTTCCACATTTCTTACATCGAAATCATGTCCATTCACTTTCAAAAAAGTTAAAAAGGTCCAACAAAAAAACACGTTGCACCTCGCCAGCAGCTCCTCTAACAACGCTGATGCCTGACACCGATCCCCAAAAAAAACGATGCCCAGAGCACCGATCCTCCCAACCTTAGGAAGGGCCATGTTAATTCCTGCAAGTGTAGATAGATGATAGATGCATATGGCATATGATATATGTATTTACGCTAGTGTATGTGTATATATTTTTATTGTGTAAAGTGTATACTGTATGCATATGTAATAAGATGTGATAAGCGACAACATAACTCCTGTAGTCAATGGTTTGAACAGTTAAACTTGTACTGGCCTCGTACTTGTGATGCCGTTGCACTGCGTGGTCAAAAGTTGAATGAATTCCTACTTACAAATTTTTCCCATTTTTGAATTGTCTTCCAAGAATAAAAGAGTGCGTTTCAGGTTGTTACAATCCTAATTCAGTCTGAGCAAGAAGAACACGAAGGAAAGAATCTACCATAATTTATTTTTCAATTTGATGCCCGGCATCGCACCTCATTGACACTTGCCGTTCTCGCTGGCACCTGTAGCTGCCGAAAAAAGTCAAAACCAAAGTAATCCCAAGCGTGTGAGATTTGATGGTTCCTTGGAATAAAACACAGCTCACATCACTTCACTGTATTGTTCCATCGACCTTGGATTTGTTTAACACAATCACTAAATGTTCAAGGCTTCACACAAACGGTTTCCAAATCTTCCCCCACCGTGCTGGTGTGCAACTGACGCATCAACGAAAGGAAGGCGGAGGCCTGGCATCAATCAGGCCATGGACTTTGTCGAGGATTCCATGGTTGGCGCGAATGTTTCAGGAGCTACAATGTTCACAATCATGACCAAGGCGTGATGGTGAACCCCAACAACAAGCGGGTGTATCCACGATATTTTTACCATTACTCCTGTCTGCTTAGGCCTAATATCCAACAAGCCTAGAAGTACAAATATATATATATATATATCTATTTCTTATTTATTTTTTATTTACGTATATATCAGAGTGCCCAGACAACCCGGAGGCGCAAATTTCAGTGGAAAAAACACCATATATAAGCCAAAGAAAGACTTTGCCCATAGAAAGCGCACACAGCCACGAACCAGTGCGCTGCCCAAACTAATTTTTTCTGCGCGCGCCATCCTTCAGCCGCTGGTTGTGTTTATGTGCAAAAAAAAACATACTTAAAACACTAAAATCCATCCACCCAAAACCTCCGTTTTGAACCTTTCCGTTGTCTCCAAAACACTTTCTTTTGGAAGGATGGGGGGGACCGATCAATCCCAACGGGGTCGAAGTGTGTTTCTCCAAGGTGAATCGAAAGGTGGCGCTGGAAAACTTGGTAATTCTTCCTCCCAATGCCATTGCAGATGATGTTTTGGAACAGGTGCACCCGTGAGTTTGAATGTCGGCGGAGGGAAAATTCCTAACCGGGGTGGGGGTGGTTTTCTGAAGAGGGAAACGGGGGGGAAGGACAGATATCGCATAGTCACTCCTGACAAGATTTCTTAGAGGAAAATTCCTTGATCCATCCCCTAATAGTCTTCTGCTTCTCAGCCTCAATGCCAATCTCATCCACAGTCTTTTGCAGGATCCGCTGCTGCTTAGCCTGCATCCAAATAGCCGGTGCCTCATCGACAACTTTGCCCGCACACTTCCTGTAAAAAACCCAAGGAAATCGGCATTTGCCATCTGCACCACCAAAAGTCTTGATGGCCGTCTTGTGAACTGCATGGCCTCTGGCCTGAGCTTGGCTCAATGCATCCTCATGTCTCTTGATCCGCTGCTTATGAGAGGTACCCCAAAGGCGGTTACGCCAAAACTGTCGATGCGTCCTTCTGGAAAGCCAATAAAAACTAGTGGCGTTGATCTTGGCTTTTGCTTGGGCTTCCTGCTGCAAACTCTCAGGTGGTTGCTTCTGCCCTTCTTGGCAATCTCGAGGCTCAGAGGTCCTTTGAGATAAAGGTCACACCACGGACATTTGAAGATAGCATTCTTTTCTTCCTTCACAAAGTCTTGAGGCAAGGCAAGGGTCTTGACACAAAGTCCAGACTGCTTAAACCCTTCTTCCCGTCTTTGCTACAAGGTCTCCTGATAGAAAACCGAGTGAATTTCCCTGGTGCGGTAAAGCATCTTCCACCGAATGGCCTGATAAGGGCCCTCAAGATGATGTCCGCATACTTTGCAGTTCCAGTTGATGATCCTGCCAGCCTTGTTCTTGTTGATGCCCCCATCTTTTTGCACTCTCGGCGCGGAAGATCCACCATGGGGGTTGATCTCCTTTTGCTTGCAAGAAGAAGAAAGCCTGAATGACTTCCTAGAAGAAACCGTGGCAATCTCCGCAGGGTCATAGTCAGCAGAAAGTGTCATGGGAGAACATGATCTCAAAAGGAGATCTCGCTGCCCGGCCTTCCTGAGCGGGGTTTCAAAGGCTCCATTGATGCACGTGATCTTTTGGCTGAGCCCCTAGTGGAGCAAGTTCTCAAAACGAAGTCTTCATCAGTGATATTTGTTCTCACCGGTGTGGAGCAAGGACCCCCACCTCGAGCAAGTCCACCATAACTCAGCTGAGTGTTGATGCCATCCTCATACCATAGCACCTCCTTGCTGACAAGCCAATCCTCGAGAAAGTCCTGCACCTTCAAGAAGAGGTAGTGCCCATTGTCCAGGACCAAAGCAATGGAAGGAAGAAGCTTTGAATCCTCCCATGCTGCCACCAAGGACGACCCCAGTGAGGATCCAACCTATCTCCTTCTTCTGCCAGATGACGACGTTGATGCAGTAGACCCTGCATGCCGCCTGCAACGTGAGGCCGCACATCCATCTATGCATCCTTCCAAGCACCAATTCAAAAGTAGGGAGATCAACAGCGACCTCCCCATCCTCCGTGATGGTTGTAGTTTCTGGATCCGGACACCAGGCTTCTTTCCATACCAAATCTTCTTCCAGAAGATATCTCACAGCCTGTTGCCGCACCGATTGAGAAAGCTCAGGAATAACGTCAACGCATTCCTTTTCAGAGATCTCATTCCCAGAACTCCAATGGCAAGTTTGGATGCTCTTGATGCCATAGGCCAAACACCTGTAGCCACAGTCTCCGGTCCCCCCAAAGATTGATCACCTGGAAGCCTCCTGGTCCAATGAAAGAACCACAAACTCCAGAGCCATAGACCCCACCACACGCAAAGAAACCTGAAGGTTGCTTCCAAACGACCTAATGAGTTGTGAGCCACTCTTTGGGAATAGCCGAGGCTTTCAAAACACAGTAATGACCTGCATCCAAAATCATAGCCACTGACTTGTGCCTAAGAGAGCCTTCGACCGACTGCCCACACAGAATCAGGCCTGTGCGACACCATTTGCCCTCCTTCCATTCCCAAACCACTGCGTTGACTTTCAGCCGTCTGCAAGGTTAAGCCGCAAATCCATCTCTGCTCCCGCTTCAAGACCGACTCAAAGCAGGAGAGGTCCGTAGGCAAGGTGCCAGCTTCAGTGCGGGTAGTTGCCGCAGGGTCTGGACTCCATGCTGCCTTCCAACTACCGTCGACATTCAAAAGATGATGCACCACTTGGGTTCGGAGAATCTGTGCAAGCTCCTGAATCTTCGCAGTAAATTTGCCTGCAGCCTCCTTATCTCCAGCCCATTCTTTCGTGTTGCAGCATGCAATGCCATAAGCCAAACATCGATATCGACCAGCACTAAATTTCTGCTCCTCCGTCTTCAGCCTCCTCTTCCATGGTGAAGTGGTGTCCTCAGATACTTCCATCGGGGTGTCAGCCAATGTAGGTGCCACTTCTGGTGAGTAGCGTAGAGTTGGTGAAATCTCCTTCTCCGCGTCCCACCATTGACTCGGCAATGCTTGAACTTCATCCTCAACTTTGCGATGCTTGTGGTGCATCGTAACGCGCAAGAATTTCAATTTGCCTTCTTCGGAGCGGAGATCATAGCTATATGACAAAGAGTCAGTGGTTTCAGCAGGACGCCCATGAAAGATCCAAGGTCGAGACTTACCATTGGGCGGTGTGGGCCTGTTGTAAATTTCCCATTTCACAAAGAATCGAATCATCAAGTCTGGCTGGCCACCATTGCTTTGCTCATGGCAATATTGCCCAAGTAAGGCAACAGTTTTTGATCTGACCACTCTTCACGCCAACCTCGCCCTCACTGGTAGCAGCAACGAGCACCAAGCTGGTGCCCACTCCTCCAATGGCGGCTAACTCCATGAAGTGAAGAATTTGCTGCGCGATACGGTGCTGCTGACGCTGGGTGAGGATGCTGCTGCGCCATACGGTGCTGCGGAAGCTGCTGTGGGAGGACGTTGCTGCGCGATACGGTGCCGCAGACACTGCTGGGAGATCGGATGTTGCTGCGCGATACGGCGATACGGTGCGGCAGACGCTGCTGTGGGAGGAACCCTCAAACGCAAAACAGGATGGAACGGATGCAAACAACAAGACCAAAACCACGATTCCAACGCAATCCACAACAAAACATCGAGGACCTCGCGAATCACCGTCCATGCCAGGATTCTGTACAGTTGCAAAACGTAAAGCTCACCAAATATAAACGGCACCTGCTACCAGCTATCAAAAATGCACCCGCGACGTCATAAAAATGTGGCAGATTCGTTGCGCTCACCATGCCAAGCACAACAGCAGTAAAAGTCCAAGATCTGAAAATGCAGAATTCTGCGAGAATTCCTCAAAAAATGCAACTTCAAGAATTGAACGAAATCTGCCAATCCGAGGATGGTTCAACCATGATCTGAGCATGAAAACGACACGCCGCAACCTGCCCTTTCGTGGAGGTTTAAAATCCCACTGTCAGGGACGCATTTTGTGTGGAAAAACACACGCTCCAGTTACCCTCGCAGCTGCTCTGCTCTCAGCTACTCTCAGCTACTGTCAGATACTCTTACTCTCAGCTACTCTACTATCAGCTACTCTACTGTCAGCTACTCTTACTCTCAGCTACTTTATTGCGTAGGTGAGCACAAGTTCGTATATTGGAAGTTGTCCAACTAAACTTCCTTACATCATTACTGTAGGTCATGTGCAGGCAGATGGATCTTATGTAAGGTAGAGCTCCCCAAGACCCAAGACCCAAAAATGACCAAAATATCATAGGGAATCAAGTCCACTCCAGCAATGCTGTGAGTCGCTTCCACGCCTTCTCTGAGCTGAAGCCTTGTTTCTGGCAAAACCTTGTGGATGACGATCACTTCTGCGAAATAAGCGCCACACATACACATCATACACGCAAAGATTTACGTATACAGTGTATACAGTATATGAGTAGACTCAGTGCTGGAGAGCCTTGGAGGGCCTCAGCTCAGTTGAAGCTATCAGCCCTCGACATGAAATTCTGGAAATGAAACTCCGCCAAGACTTCAGACTTAAAGCCATCCTGGGCGAATGAAGCCCCATCGGCCCAGTACAGGCGATTGAGCAATTGGAATCACAACAGCTTCCCCAGGTAAGCAGAACTGTAAAACGATGGAATGGAAAATTGGATCATCTTGTCTTTTGGATCTTCACTCAAGAACAGAACTAGTTGGTGTTTCAGCCATTCTTCTCCGAAGAATGAACCAGCTTGACTCACATGTCATTGCCCAGATCCCGTTGAACATGCAAGCTGCAAAAGTATTGGTTGAATGGTTCTGCCAAACATTACTGTAGATAATTGGATATCTGGCCACTCTGGCCCAATCTAGGAAAAACGCCAAAAAACCTGGTCTATGAGAAAAAAATGGCAGCCATCCATGAAAAACGCTTACCCGTTGCATTATCCACTAGTGAAGCCCAACTGCACAGCCACAGCAAACCTTTCAGAAAACTCGTCTAAATTCATGCAAAGGAACCATTCATCTCATTTGAAAAGAAAACGAAAATAACCCCTGCAGAATCCTTTCAGTTTCTCAGGTACACCCGCTCAAAAAAAACCTATCAGCCGTGGATACCCCAGCGCGCCTTCGGTTTCAGTTTCATAATCCGTTTCAAGTCATCCAGGATCTCGTCTCTCGATCTCTTGGTCTGGAACGACAAAGCTGGTGTATCAAAACTCGCTGCATCCAACTGAAACAAACATAGCCACATTAGCACACCAACTTGAATGATGTTCACAGGTAATCAAAATATGAATCTGGTGAATCTTTGTGAGATTCCCAGTGAATGGGGCTAGGGTATAGAGGTGTTGTGAACCACATCTCTCAACCACTTCCAAGGAATTTCCAGGAACCTCCCTTGAAAAAATCGCACCTGCAACTGCTTCATCTCCACTTGTGGAATATCCGTGAAGGTCAATGGCTGAGTCTTCAACTGCGGAAGGCAGGTGGGTTTCAACCATGGAAGGCGGGTGGGAACCTCACCGTGCCTCCAAGTCGTGGAGGATGTGGCTGGCTTTGTCAATTTCGTTGCTATCAAGCTTGACCTGCTCCAAAAAAAGATCTGCTGTTCAGTGGCAGTTTCCAGGCTTCCATAGGATTTTGATATGGAGAGACTCCCTGGGTAGTTTTTTTTGTTGATAGGATCACTGGGATATACTTGGATTGATGTTTAGAGGTCTTTGCATAGTTTGCTTCCAAAATAAATCACCTGAAACTGTGGTGTGATCAGTCAGCTTTGGCCAAGCATTTCGAATTGAAGTTTAATTATGCAGGTGCATTTCCTAAAATGGTAGCTCCCTTGATGGATAGCTAAACCATATCTTCAGCCACTGCAAATATGGGAATTTGGGGTGCAAAACTATTCTTGAAATCAACCATTTAGATAGTTAGACCACCGCGCAAAGAAGAATCAACCAAGATCAAACAAGATCAACCAACACGCACCAACACCTAATCAACCTCAACCACTGTACTCCATACAACACATCATTAGATACTTCAACTTCAATGTCTAATATGTTACATAATATGTTTTCGTCATCACTCTATTAAGCATAGACTACTTATATAACAGATATTCCTGTTTTGGCCCATTTTGGCCAACTCCATTCACTTCCATTCACCACAACCCATCGTCACAAGGAGCATCCTCACACCTCTCGTGCTTTTTCGATGGCCACACGCAAGGGCTCCAAATCTTCACAGGCCCGCGCGACCATGGCTGCCTCAAGGTGAGAAGCTGGTGGTGCAAACCCCAAATGAACGCCGCGAGGGTTCAACATCCTAGTAACCATCCGATAGACCCAAAAATACTGTTGAGGGCTAAAAGGCAATTGTTTGGAAAGACTGGAAATGGAAATTGATGAGATTCTTGGGGGTTGGATCGACTTTAATCCATTCCCTCCCTGTGAAGGATCAACGGCTAAGGTCATTAGAGTTGCTAGAAATAGTATTCACCAGAATGTCAAAATCATGCAACTTGTTGTTTCTGTTACAGCCCTTCTGCAAAATCCAATCCTTTTCCTTCTGTAACGCCTTCAACTCTCTCATGGTCTTGTCCTTCATTGGCACAACCTGCAATGGGGGTCAACAAAACAGGATGGCACTGCCAACAAGGGAAGAGGCAGCAGGACAAGTTTCGCTTTCAGCCTGCTTGACATATGGAAAAGGTATTGATGAGTTCTACGTTTTTGGTGCAGAAAAAATAACCCTAAAAAGAAATGTATATTATATACATATCATAATATATTAACATATATTATGCTTGTACCATGGTGGGTAAAGCTTTCCCAGGTTTACACAGCTGATCATTTGGAAAATCAACAAGACTGCAAGACTTCAATCAAAATTATCGTTGGAAGGGGCCAATGAGCATCGTAACCCTGTGCAAATTTCCAAAGTCACAAGTCAAAAGGTCCAAGCACTGAGAAATGTGACTGTTTCCTTTCTTTGCATGGCCCTAAGGCAAATGTTTTGAATACGAAGTTTCCAACCGTATTTCAAGTATTCGAAGTCTGAAATTTGGAAAACTCCATTTCCAAGAAATGCCGTGACCATCGTGGTTTTCAAACATCCAAAGCTGGAGGTTTCCGACCGTTCTATCTGGCTCCGCTTGGGCCATGGAGTTGGGGAGGTGCACAAAATGAATACAAAGCAACTGAACAGCTCGTGCTTCTAGGGAACTTCAACACCTCTTAAATGAACATCAAAAAGGAGGGTCAAAATGAAGTCAAAATGGTTCAATGTATCCATGGTGTTGGTCGCTATGATGTACAGCATTGTGGTTTGATCCGACAACTCACACGCGAGGCGCAATCTGCATGTTGGGTGCTTGACTTGACCCCTGTCATGAAAGACGTCATGTTTTCATATGTTTTCAATCAATTGCGTCAAATCGCTAGTCGCCACGTCCTGATGTTTTTTTCTTCTTCCAGGATTTCGAATTTCTGAACCAGCCATTTGAGGAGCAATCTGCATCAATTATGTCTGACTGTATGACTGTCATTCGGATGAGCAGCTTCCCCACCCTGCAGGTGTCATGTTGGGTCTTTGGCCTACAGAAATACTGATGGAAGAAATCCTGCTTACCTGAAATGTATCAAACCTTGTAGATGGTGAGATAAAGTGCCTATCTCGTTGAAAACAATCAAAACACCACTTTGGAAGACCACAGTGTCCACTATAGGACAAGCATCTATGAATCTAAATAGTGTTGGTAAGCTTTCCATGGAAAAAATTGGTATAATTGATGTTCATGTTCCATTTGTTTGGGCATTGAAGTTTCTTAGTTTCCCAGGACCGCCAATGTTTTTCTTGTGCTTCGAAAAAGGTCTTTCCGGCATCCAACAGGGCATCTTTGTCCCTTGGCCATCGGTCAGGCCCATACCTGCGAAAAGGTGGTAATTCATGATGTTTTTTTGGTTCACAAAATCTGTATACATCTGAAATCTGTATACTGTGTTCATGACATGCCTGTAATTACGTGAAGGGAAGTTTACTATTTGGTGGCAAAAGATGCTCTGCGACTTGAGCTTGGCCTTCGGTACCTTCCAGGAAGGGCTAAGAGAAGGCGGTCCGATCACTTCGTTTTTTCCTGACACGTTGCAACGATCATCACATCTAGTTCCCTTTTAAATTGGGGATGTAGGGCAGTCCCCAGCAGCAGTCGTGAACTGTTTAGCGACTTCTTTGTTCCAGCATTTCAAAAAAAAACTGTGAGTTTTTTTTTGCGATTGAAGCTGACTGGCTGACTGTCCTTCTTGCAAAGCTCATCGATCTCATCAAAGAGTTTGTCCATCCACTCCTGCCTTTCCGTGACGTGTAAACCACCTTAGCTGTCAAGATTCGACCGGTCCCAGCTGCAGCACCCCCGCAACATCGGATCTCTTGTCCATGGGGGTTGTGCTAAATAAAAGTTCCCAGGAACCCCCCTTTCGCAAATCTTTCGCGAATCTTTCGCCTCCTTTCGCGGTCCCGTAAGGGTTGCATTTTCCAAAATCAAGAATTCGTATCAGGAATCAAATATATGGAATCAAACAAACTCGAATACAAACTATACAATAAATCGGTTGTTGTTTGCACGAATGAATGGAAGCAACCAAAATGTCATTGTGATATGTTGCTTCTTTTCCCTTGGACCAATATCAGGCATGGCTAAACGCAGCCCATTTTGGGCAGGACATGGCTTGAGTGGATACGTCTTTCGCGCATCTTTCGCGCGCCTTTCGCGAACCTTTCGCTCGAAATCGTAAA
>DF244713.1:2412-12981 GCA_000507305.1 Breviolum minutum Mf 1.05b.01 | reverse complement strand
AAGGTTCTGATCAATAAACCGAAGGTCTGAAGAGAAGAAAAGGTTGGTGACACCAACTGAGCTGATGCTCATGCTTGGTCTGCCTTCATGGGAACCTGCATGCAAAGCTGCTGGTGTGGTCCAGACCTCAGCATCAGTCATTTTTCAATAGTTAAATTGCAGTAGAAACTTATTCTGAGGAGGCGATGGATTTGCAAAGCTTTGCGTACAACAGCCTGCAGCTGGCAGCTGGTGATGCTATGTTTGTCCCAGCAGTTGGGTTTGCTCTAATGGTATCAATTGTGGCGGTTGAACCAATTGGACTCCGTTGAGGAATAGAAAGCTGACAAAAACTAGTTTTGGCGGTATGTTAAAAAAAGTGTGAAGTGGTCAGATTCAGCGAGGAAGTTCAAACTCATTTGCACAAGTTGAAAAAACAATAGTAGATGTATTTATCCTTGAATCATTGGCTCAAAGTGTATGAATATTCTTGTTAAAGCTGCAATGCCTCCCTTTCAAAATGAAGGGCCAGAAAGAAAAAGAGAGAGTAACATGCTTTCTCGAAAGAGAAAGCCTTTTGATGCTGAAATGGAAGAACCTACTGGTGTAGAGCGAAAACGTGCAAAGGTGGTTCCAAAGCCCTTTCAAGATGAAGAAGCAGAGGAATCTGAGTCTGATGATAGTGAAGGAAGTAATAGACTGGATTCTGAACCACGATTTCAGCTGGGGTGGAATTTGTTGCAAAGCTATACACGTGCAACTGCTGTTCAACGGCAGCAGAAAGAAATAGAGAAGGAAGAGAAGAAGAACAGCAAAAGAATTTATAACAATTCAAAACGGATTGCAGCAGCAAAAGCAGCTGGCAACTACGAGAAGAAAGGTGACTTCTTCAAAAGGAATGGTTGCGATCCCAAGAGACTTGTGGCACTTTCCTGTAAGGACTGTTCTTGTGCCTTATTTGAAAAAATGTGATTTAATCATAGAGGATGAAAAGACTGAAAATGATGTTGCAAATACAATTTCTTGTGCGTATTAAGGTGCTCACAAGGATTGCTATTCAAATGCTGATAACAACAGCGAGCTCTCCAAGTTTCTGAAAGAATTTTGGGAGTTGTCGAAGAATGAGCAGGATCATTTGGTTGGCTCCTTATCGACACACTTTTGATATTTGCTCTCTTGCAGTGTTGGAACTGTGTTTCAACATGGATGTTTGCACTGCAACCTCACTAAGTTATCCTCTGGTTTTACTGGGACTGGTACGCCGACCTGGCGGAATGTGGATTTGCCTGGCTGCACAGTCAAGAGCTGTGCTTAGCTCAGATAGAGGTTTTCTCTCTGACATGGGCCAGCAATGATGTTTATTTTGATTTTTATCTTCTTCAAAATCATCTATGGCTCAGTTTCAAACTCAAACTCCAACTTTCAGGTCAAAACTGCAAAAACCGCGGATGAAGCTCCATGGAGCCTGGAACTATGGCTATAGCTTGGATTTGCACTGCATAGATGAAACGTCGAGACATGATAGTTCTTGCATCATTGAGATTTTGGCGCAAAGCATACAATATGCAACTGAGTTTGCAAATAGTTTTGTTCTGTTTGGTTGCTATTGGCTAGAAGTTGTTCATATTGTATTTTGCTGAAGTTGCAGGCATTCGACAAATGCGATCGCCTCGGAAGCAGTCGGCCACGACATGTATTTGTCGTGGTAGCTTGGTTGAAGGTTAATAAATCATTGGAGCAAAAGTTTGACGTGATGATGATTCTGTTTGATGATAATGAATGTTTCTAAGGCCGACAACACAGTGAGGGAGGCAAAGAACCAAAATCTATTACGTTGGCTACATTTACAAGTTCAGCGGGGCCGGTTTCGTACTGCAACCTTGGCGTGTCCAAGGAAGTCGCATAGTCATGACAGAATAGGCTTGCAACAAACTGTTGAAAGCAAAGTTTGAATGTGATGTGATTTTGAAATGTGAATTTGAATGTGATGTGAATTTGAATTCGTTGGTTTCATGTAAAATTTGAATGTGATGTGAACTTCATCCTGGCTGCAGACCAATTATGGGGCATATTAGCAAGACGACTGGGAAATTGTGATTCAATGCTGTGTGATGAGGCGAGGATACTATCAACTGAGCAAATATGATTTGTTTTGATTAACCGGCACAGGATATGCAGCGTATTCTGACCGATGAGTGCAACAAACCGGGCCTCAAGAGTTGGGTGGGCACCAGCACTGATATTCGAGTCAAGAAACTAAATGTTTTTTGGCATAACTTTTGTGAAGTTGATGATGATCCCCAGTAAAGAAATCTTCTTGCCCACAACTTGACAAGGTTTATCGCCCTTGGAAAGCATCTTTGGAGAATTGTGGTGTGGGTCTGGAAGGTGGACTTCTTGACGACTCAACAGCAAACCACTTTTTCATGGCAATGCAAGCGCAAGGTGGGTGATGTGTCATTCTGATGGTTTATCATGATGTGTCCTTCTGATGGTTTCTGATTTGTGTTTTTGCTTCCCTGACAGATTTGCCTGGGGCTTTGGTGCCACAAATTGATCGAGGAAGTAATCGAAGTGTACCACGCAGTGACGATGTGGTCGTCTTGATGAAGAAACATATATGTGATGTTGAGCTGAGCCAGCGCCCCCTGCTTGCCCTCACCAAGACTGTTGCCGACAGAATGACGGACTTGCCTGTTGGGAAGCATGCACTCAGAGATGTTGCTCAAAGTGTTCGCAGGGATTGGTTGAAACTAGCTCAGCAGGTTCTTGCTTACTATGGAGCTTCATATACTTCAGCGGCTAACTATTTGAGACAGCTTGAAGCTGGTGATTTCCACAGATTGTCAGAACCTTGCCAATTGCCATGGTTGACTGCAAGGAATGATCGAGTTGCTCCCCAGCCAGTGCTAAATCTGCACAAGTGTATTCTAGATGCATTGGCACCTGCTGCTCCATTGCGTGCTGTGTGGGCAAGGAGGTAGAAAAGGATACCGGAGAGTTCTCTATTTTTTTAATTTATATCAATCCTAAACCCTAAACCCTAAACCCTAAACCCCTAAAAATTTGGGAGCGGCAATTCACTTTAGATGGTTAATATTTTATGGGGTAAAGTTTTGGGGGAGTGAAACAAAATCGATGATACCGGAGAGTTTTCAGGCTCAAAATCAATGATACCGGAGGTTTTCAGAGTCAAAATCGATGATACCGGAGGTTTTCAGAGTCAAAATCGATGATACCGGAGGTTTTCAGACTCAAAATCGATGATACCGGAGGTTTTCAGAGTCAAAATCGATGATACCGGAGGTTTTCAGACTCAAAATCGATGATACCGCTGGGCTCCGTATCATTGATTTTTGGGCTTAGAACTTTTGGATTGTGGAATGTCCATGAACGGGTATCATTGATTTTTTTCAACTTCAAACATTAAAATCAATGATACCGCTGGGCTCCGTATCATTGATTTTCAAAAGAAAAAAATAAAGGGTTGATTTTTTTTGTCTTCTCTAGATATAAAATCAATGCTTGTTTTTTTCCTTTTAAAATCAATGATACCGCTGGGCTCCGTATCATTGATTTTAAAACTTGAAGTTGAAAACAAAATCAATGATACCGGTTCAGGCTGCATATTCAAAAATGAAGAATATATCAAATGCAAATGATTGTTTGCAGCTTGACTGACTTAGCAAAAAAAATTGAGATTTACTTTAGTTGGAATAGCTTTGACCACATGCATTTGCAGCTTGACTGGCTTTGAAAGAAATTTGAGATTTACTTTAGTTGGAATGGCTTTAACGCCATGGTTTGCAGAGGTGAAAGCAAAGTGTGAGAAAGGTGATGAAAAGGATTCGAAGAGCGTGGGATCTGCAAAGGTTCTCTGCACCCCCTATGAAAAGCAGTTGAAGAAGATGGATGGCAATCTATCTTTTATCAAGGTGTGTTTTTTTGTGCTCTTAGCTCAGTTGTGAATATTTGGTTTTGTGATATCAAGCTATAGATGTTTATTACTTGTGATTTTTATCCAAGCTTTTTGCCAGGAGATTCTCTCGACAATGCATGCTTTCAAGAAAGACTCGGCTCTTTTTGATGATGATGAACCGTCCCATCCGGGACTGGCTGTCAGTGCGAGGTTGTCAGGTGAGAATCATGAAGTGATTCAAAGCAATGTGAGTGCACTTGAGAATTGGTATTGTGAATATGTGAAGATGCGCAAAGCAGAGGGTGCAGACATTGGATTCAAAAGTATGGAGGGTTTGGCTTCCTGCCTGCGATATTGTTGTTCTTGAGCTGCTGCATTTGATTTTTTTGCCCAATGGAGATTTTAGCATTTGTCTTTTCTTCAAATTGTTTTATCATTGCAAAAAATCAGGTTCTTCAGAATGTGGAGAATGGAGACTTGATGAAATTACCCATCATCTCCTTAATGTGTGCATCTTAGAAAGAGAGTTTATTCAGTGGAGCAACTAAACTTTGCATTTGATATTTTTTGGCTGGTCTGAGGCAAACTCTGCCAACTGATGGTCTGCCAGTTTTGGATGATTGGCTCACTGTGCTAGAGGGTATGCTTTTTGCTGGAGTTGATCTGGTTCGTGAACCAATCGATGTCACCGTTTTGATCTCAATACTTCAGTGTTTACATTCTTGACTATGGAAAATGACTTGAGTACTTTAGTGATCCCAATGCTTCAGTGTTTACATTCTTGATTTACTAAGGTGAAGTTGCAACCAGGACTGTGTTGGTTTTTTGATGCTTCAACATGATTGCTTTTGATGCTAAACCTTAAGATCGACTCTTTCTCACATGATTTTGTGAGGACAAATGCTCAAGGTGAATCCACTCAGTATAGAGATCGTGAAAGGCTTTACCAAGATTCAGTGCATCATGTTTGTCTTGATGGCAAGTTCGGATCATGTCATCACTGATTCCGATTCTGCTGAGTTACTCAAACCACTTCGGCAAGTATTGGATAAGGCATGGCTTATCCCAGTTCACGCTACCCGTTTGAATTTTGAGGTAAAGGGTTCATTTTCAATCATTGTCATACTCAGAGATGATAAATCTCAAGATGTAATTACAGATTTTACTTTCTGCAGATTCAATCAATCTTTTTTTTCATATGTATGTTGGTGGTTTTTTCACATTCAAACATAGGTACGGTTGAACCTCGATTCAGTTGCTGCTGGCTATGTGAATTTGATGTTGTCGTTTCGTGGCAGCGAACGCCAGCCACCAAATGTTCTTCAGCTAGCACTACGGCTGTCGAATGCGATGGAAACCCGTTCCAAGGAAGGAGTGCATGCAAAGGAACTGTCTCCAGAGGAGCGATTGGTTCGTTGCGTGAAGGAACTGCATGATGTGGATGGCTACTTGCAGAAGTGGCAGTTAGACTCTGACAAGCAGGCTGCCATTCTCAACCTGATAGTAGGCACAACTCAGGGTTCTCGCATGCTTATAGAAAGGCATTTGCACCGGTTCAAATGGGCTTCATCAGCCTTTACATCGGAACTCTTGAAGAGAAACAGATGGCTACTCAATGCTTCTCCAAAATGCAAAGCTGAGTTCAAAGCAATGCTCACAGTGAGTCCAACCAGTCAAGAGCTCTTTTTACAGTTAGTGATTGGTCAGTTTTATCAAAAGAGCAAGAAGGTGAGGGCTAATCAACGTGCAAGGTGTCGATTGAGTGGTTCTCAATGGGATTCCTGGGTAAACTTTGCATGCGTATATACTCTGGTGTTGAAAGAAGCTGCACTTTTGGAAACTACTGCTGATCTGGCTGCCATCAAGAAAGCTTTCATGGACTTGTTGCTTGCCTGCAAGTTGAAGATGTCAATTGATTAGAGAAGAGGGAAAACATGGAGTTTCTTGTTTGTTGCTTGCTTTCATAGGCAACAAAGATCTTTTCCATTTTGCTTCAGAGTTGCTACTTGAAGAAATCAATTGATTTACAGATGGTGGAAAACTTTGTTTGAGTTTTTGAAAAATCATTTGTCTTCAGGGATTACTTCGATGAGATTGAAGCTGTGCTCTCCGTGGAACCTGCTGGGTGGACTGTGAAGAAGCTGTCTTTGTGGGAGGATCTTGTTGAAAAGCGAACTTCTCAGTCAATGGATGCTACTGATGAGAATACAGTCGCTGAGAAAGAAGAAGAGGCAGAGATGGCTGCTTTTGCAGCTTTGAAGAGCAAGATTGCGAAGCTCGATTAGTTTAATTTTTGCAATGCAAAGAAGATTGCATGATTGTTTTCAAAAAGAAATTCTTGATAAGTCTGCCTTTAAGGAAGGATGAATCAGAATGGTGCAAGTATATTGCTCAGCAAAGCAAGCGGCAATCTTTGGTACATGTGCTTGATGTTCAACATCAAAAGGAGCAGAATGCTAAGGGCGCCCAGCTACTTTGCTTTCATCTTGCAAGATGATATGTGAACAAATTAATACAACATGATCTGTGACAATAAGTTATTGACTGGGATGATTGATGTGAACAAGATTTTGATTGAATTATTACAGCATGATCTGTGACAATAAGTTTTGATATTGACTGGGATTATTGTTTGGATCTCAGGTTGGTGGAGAAGTTTTGCAATGCTCGATGCATGATTGGAATGGTGCCAGATGTGAACAACATGCCCAACACGGAGCAATTTTGCAGAAAGGTTGCGAATGAATGGGAGGCCAGGCTCATTGATTTTTGGCTGTTTGATTTTTTCATGGGATGTAAATATATCTATAAATTGATTGCTTCTTGTTTTGTTTTTGGGAGGTCAAGATGGAAGATATTCACTTTCTTGCTTTCACTGACTTCACCAAACTTGGGACATTCAACCAGCAAGATGTGAACCAGCATGCACATTGGATGGCTCACATTTTGGGCAAAAATCCAAAGCGTATCTTGACTGCGTAAAATGGATGTGTATCATTATTTGAGCTTGTGTGCTTTATGAATTTGATTGAGGATCTATTGGCATTGTGATTTGCCCTTTGCTGACTAGCTCTCTTCCAGGGTCCAGTCTTCTCGGTGATCAGAGGACTGTTTATGAGTTTTGTTCGTGTTTTGTGAAGAGGTTTTGTCTCAGTGATCTTTTTCATGTTCTTTGGTCAGGAAGATTGAGGAGAAGTTGAATCAGTTCAACCTAGCTTTGAGACGTTTTCATTTGGCTGTAAACCTAGAGAGTTTACACGGGAATTGTGAACAACCTGGATGCTACAGTGCACTTTTGGTATGCATGGATTCGGTTCTGCCGGCTAAAGGTGTGAACTATCGTCTTCCTAAGAGTGGACACTCGAGAGATGTGGAAGATGCCTCACCGGGAAAGATTGCCAAGTCAGACTTGAACGTGTGTTTTGGCTTGATGAAACGTGTGAAATGATTTTTAAGTCTGAAGGAGATGTTAAAATCATTGCTAATATGATTTTGTTGAGTGTGAACAATATGTACTAAGGTTCAAAAGCATGTATGAGGACTGAGGTTCATCTCTATCAAAATCAGCTAAGTACTAAGGTTTCTCTCTACGCAAGCTTGGAAAGCGCAGATGTTTTCGCCCTCTTGCATCCCATGTGCAATTCCTGAGTCAGAGTATATTGCGCCGATGAGTCAAAAGTTCACCAGCAATGACAATCGCAAAAATTGGAGTGACATCCAAGAAACGGCACAGTGGTTGGGAGGATGTGATATTCCTCGTCGCCTCTTGGAGAGTCTACAAATTGGTGGCGCCAGTCCAGAACTCAGATGTGAAATTAACGAAAAATGCTTCACATTCATTTAAAGTCTTTACATTCAAAAAAAACAGATACATTAACCACAGGGCTTCACATTCAGTGAGATTAATGAAAAAGTCTTCACATTGAAAAAAATCAGATTCATTAATCAAAAGTCTTCACATTCAAAAAAAAATAAAATACATTAACCAAAAGTCTTCACATTCAGTGAGATTAATGAAAAGTCTTCACATTCAAAAAAAATCAGATACATTAACCAAAAGCCTTCACATTCGCTGAGATTAATGAAAAGTCTTCACATTCATTGTTTGCTGATGGCCAGACTCATTTGAAACAAGTTCAAATCATTTCGGTCAAACAAAGTTTTCTGAGGTGGTAAAAAGACGGTGGCTTTCAACAGTACTGTCTATGACGCGTGTTTCGAGAAAGCTTGTGTACAGCTAGGAAAGGGGGTTATATTTTTTGGTGGGATTCAACAATGTAACATATTTGTTTTGGTGGGATTGATCAATACGAAATACTTTGCCTTTGATGGATTTCAACCCCTGCAGGAGTTGCTGTTTGGGGAGTTTCAGTAGATCAAGGAAGTGTTCGCTTGGCAACAAAGCTGATGCGTTCTTATCTCTTGGATGAGTGGAAGAATGGATCAGGTCTGATCGCTGGTTCTTCATATGTTGCAGTTGCCCAAATGCCAGATGCAATCGAGGTACCGACCTTGTCAGTGTTGAAGAATGTGGATGGAAAGCTTTGCATTCCCTCTGATGTAAGACAGCGATGGCTGCAAGACCCGATCCGCAACTTTGAATGGAAGAAGATTGTGGGGAAGTTCGATCAGCATCATGGCCAAGTTTCTTCCTTGTCGCCTCCGGTGGGAGTTTCAGCTGATGCTGTGGTGACTTCGGGATCTGATGCTGTGGTGACTTCGGGATCTGATGCTGTGGTGACTTCGGGATCTGATCTGTTTCCTGATGAGCCAAAGACTCTAGATGCTATGCTGAGAACTTACACGGTGGCATCTACCTTCTCTCTTAGTGAAGGAGGGCTGGTAGCGAAAGTGGTGGAAGGGCCCAAGCTGTTTATTGCAGCTCCTGTTGCTGGTGCTTTTGACACAGAAAGTCCACTGTTGTGTCATGGGGCTGGCGCATGGCTCTTGGATGAAAAGGCTAAAAAAGCTATGCAGGAGCCAATATTGCATTGTATAAATTTGATCTCATCAAAAGATATTTTTTCAGATGCATCAAATTCAAACTCACTGATGAAAACATTCATAATCACAATCAGAGATAAATATCTAAAGGTTGAATCATTATGTGATGTTTATGTTTGGCAGGAGTCACCTATCAAAGTTCATGTGGCGAGCTTTGAAAATGATCAAGCTCTATGTGTCTTGGAGGTGGGGGCGCAAATTTTCTTTGTGTTTCTTGAAAACTGTTTTGTGTTTCTGCTCAGGAGGGATTTTCTTTGTGTTTCTTGAAAACTGTTTTGTGTTTCTGCTCAGGCAGCTGACGGCGTCGATTCCAAGGTTCAGACGTTAAGGAAATGTTTGCAAGCTATTGAGGCAACTGGTCTGGTTGAGTATGAATTAGGCGGGCATTCTGTTGAAAGACCAGCAGAAGTATTTGCCGGGCAATCTGATGATAGGTTGCTTGGTTTCATTTCCTTGGATTTCTTAGTAAGTATTCATCAAATCATAATTTGTTTTGCTGTATTCAAGGTTTGACATCGCTATCAAAGAGGAATCGCCACTTGCTTGGAAAGCAAATACAATTCAGCTCAAGAGCTTGAAGTATGCGAATGCGGCGAGCTACTTCAGCCCAGAAGCTTTGAAAGCAAGCCCTGCGCTCCAACTAGCATGCTGGATGCAGTTTTATGATTGAACATGAAATGTTTGATTTTGTAATGATTGTGAATATCTCTTCCATCCTTGTTGCAATGTTGACTTGCTTGAGGTGTGGAGGTTGCGGGTTTACCAGTCTGAGTCTATGATAGCTCCAGCAAAACCATTGTGGTTTTTGCGAGAAGGTCTCAATCTGGACAAGGGTGAATGTCGTAGAATTGTGTAGATGGATGAAGCTGTGAGAGATCAAGGTGAGAATCAAGGTCATCTCAAAGCTGGTCATTAGTGCTACCAATTTGAAGTTTGACTGTTACCACTGTGACAAGTTTAAAAAACAATTGTGTGTATAGTTCTGTTAATTATTATGATTTCTGTTGGTAGTTGGCAGCTTTGGATCTGAGAGGACATTTTGAATGCACGTCCTTTCTTTCGCTGGACTCAAATTCATCAGATCACAATTGCTGGACTCAAATTCATCAGATCACAATTGGAAAGAAACATATGTTTATTCATCATTTCTGTGAGTCTGAGCTTACTTGAAATTTGTTTACCTTCAATCACACTCCAGTGATCTGAATCAGATATATGATTGCTTGGAACAAAAATCAGAAGTTCTGTTTTTGGCTTTGCCTTGGGTATGTGTCATATTCATTTTATCTTTTTATTCTGCCACATTCATTGAACGTATTGTTACCAATTCCTTCTGTCGCATTCACTTTGAATTTGTCTACCTTCAATCACACTCCAGTGATCTGAATAAGATAAATGATTGTTTGCAACAAAATCAGAAGTTCTGTCACTTCAAAGAATATGGCTTTTGTCACATTCAACGGCTTTTGTCACATTCAACGAATATTGTCACATACAAAGGGTATTGTTGCAAATTCATTCATGTCTGAATTTTTTGATCATGTACTAGTAATGAACTAAACACAAAATCATTACATATAGACTTTTGTTGCTCAAGTCAAAGTCAAAAATTCTCTGAACTATGTCATCGTTGGAGTGGTCTGATGATGAGGAGCAGGCGGTGGATG
>DF244712.1:17181-24204 GCA_000507305.1 Breviolum minutum Mf 1.05b.01 | reverse complement strand
ACATTTTTCTGTACCACTGGGTGGTCCAGGATATGTCTTATGAGTCATACGTATATATAGATATCGTACATCATATGTTTATGACATTGGACACATGGAGATTTATATTACAACTATCTTTGGCTACCAATCGCCAAAACCTTCATTCCAATTATCTAACAAATTGTCCTTCAATTCCCACCCTAAAAATCTCAGGATATAACGACGTGAGTGGTGGAAGTGCCTACTATTGGTCCTGTGCCTTTCATTGTGAAGGTGGACAATATTTTGCTACTGAAGGCTGCATTTGTGCATGCCTCACACCAGCACAAGAAGCAGCCTGGAGAGGTCCCTTTGTAGAAATCTTAAGTTTGGGGGTGTGGTAACTGAGGAACCCTAAGGATAAATTGGGGGATCCTTAGGGGGCATTATAGGGAAGATTAGGGGAATCACCCCCCCCCCTTAAGAATCGTATTATCCTGGGTCTTCTGAAAAAAAAAGGAGCTGATAGAGGCAGGATGTATTGAAGTGTGTAATCCCTCATCTTGGTGGGTGGTTTCAAATATTGTTTATTTTCAATATTTTCACCATTACTTGGGGAAATGATCCGATTTGACAAATATTTTTCAAATTGGTTGAAACCAGCAACTAGTTTCACACTGATTTACGGTACACTCCGGTAATCAGTGGTGGCAATTTATCTGATAAGTGGTATTTCGACATTTTAGGCGCACGTTTTTTTAGACGCAATGAGGGGTCTTAGAGAAACAGGTTCCTCATGGTTTCAATTGATACTTGCAGACTCTTTCTATAATTATATCGGATATGATGTGATATGGTACATGACGATTTGATTTTTTTGTATACATATATATCCAGATATATACATATATATATATATATCTTTTTCATATACACATTATATACTATACTGTTACTTGCACAACCGGGCAGCGAGTTTGGCAAGACGTGAGGTGTCATCACCACATTGCCTCCAGCTCCCTTTGATCCGTCCAATGAACCTACTAGAGATCCTGCTGACTTTGTGACTGTGGTGATTACTTCTCCACCAGCCACCTGGCTTGTGAATCCCTAGGCATCCAGTCATATTCTCAGATGATGACTGGGGGTGTTAAATCACCTCCTAAACGCATAGTATTTAGGTGGTTGGATGCCTAGGGAATGAAATCATACCCCTGACTTGTCAACCTTTTCTCCCTACCCCCTCCTGAAGGCAACCTGATTTGACATAATGTGCTGCATAGCCGGCCTCATTGTTAGTTTCTCACATTTTTACTTGGCAAAGTGCATCGCGACCAGTTCCCGCCGGTTGGGAATTCCCCCCAAATGGTGGTCATTGTATAGAAACCAAAAAGGCCCAACGAATTCAGGTTTAGGAATTATAGTAATTTGACCAGTTTTTATGTTGGGGATGAAATACTACTGTACCCGTGCAGTTCTATGTTTTTGTTGATGACCTCCTTTTCGTTTTTTTGTCTCGCCTGGAAGTTATAGGAACCAAGCCACAACCTCAAATTTTAGGGGTTATAGCCCATCTTTTCAGGGCTCAAAACCCGCATGTTTCATGGTTTTTTAGGGTCCTATATAACCTATTTAGGGGATTTGCAACCTGATTAGAGGGATTGGTTCAACCACTTCCTACATACCTACCTGGTTGTTTCAGTTGTATGACTCCGAATCATTACATTCAAAAAGAGGTTGTTTAAACCAAAAATCCATTAGAAAAATGGTTGTTTAGACTTTTCGGGTACCAACCAAGTACAAGGTGGCACCCCTACCAGTTATAAATGGAGTTATAACGTCTATGAATAAATGGCCTTCTAAATGGGCAACTGGGGTTATAAGCCTACTTATAATCGAGGTTCATAGCTAGGTGGTGGTTTGAAATATTTTTTATTTTCATCCCTACTTGGGGAAGGTTTCCAATTTGACGAATATTTTTCAAATGGGTTGGTTCAACCACCAAGTAGATAACCTCTTTTTATAGATAACTAGTTGGGGTCCACCTTGTAGTTCCTATAAGTTCCGTAGATATCCTAGGTGTCACAACACCTGCCCGTACCGATGATCCAACAAGGAGACCACTCGTCCTACGTTTGCTCCCCCACGAGAAATTCCAGTGGGAAATGTCGATGGTGACTTGGATTTGTACTAAGAATCAGCTGGGGCCCTCCAATCAACCATAGGATCGGTGTATGGTATATTTACCTATGCATTTACCATAAATTTAAGCCACATGTAGCTAAAGAATCCCTACATTCGTTGCATCTGGGTATAGCTACTTGGAGGATCATCCCAGTTAGTAAGTGGTTAGTAACCCCTACTATGTATAAGCCATCAAAAGGCCATTTGGAAGGGGTGTTTGACCCCATTTAGGGGACTTACTTACCATGGTTATTAACCACTTACTAAATGGGATGATCCTCCAATAAGGGGTTTGAACCTGTCACCGGATTGAGGGGTCAGGATGCTTGGGGTGGTTCCTAGTTCCCTCCCCACCCAAGAAAAGCTTGCAAGAAATCACATATGTAACAACCCAGTTAAAGTTACATTGGGATTATAATTAAGGCAAGAATCCGGAACCTGAAGCAACCAGGATTTCATGAAACCTGTTGACCAATTGACCCTATAGGAGGTTCCAGTTTTGTTGGGATGGGATTTTTTGTTAAAGAACCCCGAGGTTAAAATCCCATTCTCTGGGGAGAAAACTTTGGTCGATGGGATGGAATCCGAAACTGATACATCCAAAATCTGGAGGTACACAACCCCTGCAAATTAACAGCAAGTTCAAGTTCCTGAAAATTTCCTTGGAAGGTGAAATGATGTTAGGAAGGGTGTTTGCCTTTAACTGTTTTTTTTTTCCGGGGGGGTGTATGGAAAAAAATGTGGTTTTGGGAAAGTATCCCCAGTCGAATCTTCCAAAAATCCTCCAGTCATACCTTGCGAGGATCGGTTGGGGCTGGACCCCCTAAAACCCTTTCACCTCAGGTTCTTAAGGGGCGGGTGTTCAAGGGGAGGGGTTAACTGGGGAACCCTAAGGTTCCCCAATAGGGAAGATCATGAGAACCACCACCCCCTTAAGAATCCTATTATACAAGGTATTAATTTGGAAGTTTAGGGTTAGTATGGGAAGAGAAACCATCGAAACGAAACCCCGATCAAAGCAAAGCTTATGGTAAGCTGGTTGCTTTGGACAGCTTCATTCATGGCTTCGTAAATGGTAAGCTGGGAAAATGGGTCCACAGAATCCACCCAGGACCAAGAAAGCCAACCCGTATTTCATGATTTGAAATCGATGAAGACAGTGATTTCCAACCATTTCAGAGGTAAACAACTGTATGTAATGTATATTGCAATTGAAAACAATCATTAAAAAGGTGCTTCAGGTTGGCGCTCTGGGTGAGAGGTCTATACTCACTCAAGAATCAGGGGGGTTTTTTGGGCGAATTTTGCTGCAGGCATCATGTTTTTTTCAATGAACATGTTGCACGTTTTTGTGATGAACTTCAATCATTTTTAATGTTTCTTGAAAGGAAACCCGACGTAGCCGTAGTTTTTAACACCACACCCGGAGGAAATAGAGCCTTATTAAAGGCATGCATGGTAATTAATCAATCCCTTCTCAATGCCTGCTTTCATGGGTGGGGGTCCCACCTGCTGCGGTTATAGTGAAACTACTGGGATGTCCTCCCTGAAAATAGATGAAATTTTACCCTTATTAATATGTAGGTTGGTAAAAACGTCCCCTATATAAATAGGTGAGTCATAAAACCAACGATTCCTAAGCATCCTTAGGATCACTTCCAAGCGACGGCTAGTACCCAAATTCCCCCCATGACATAAGGACCCCATGACTTGAGCCACACTGAAAAAATCCTCCTCAAAATTCCTGGCCTCCACCTCTCACGATAGATTTAACTTAACACATTAAATGACACATCCTTATCTTCAAGGACACGTCTAAAATTCCCCAAATACCTGGTAAGGAGGTGTGAAAGGAACCCCTAAAAGCCGAACCTCAGGAGATGTTTGGGGGTTCAAATACCCTAGCAGGGTCTGTTTGTTTCGAGGTGATCTTTTAAACTCTCCAACAGCTCCTCCTGGTGGTGCTGGCGACACACCGGGGAATGACGCCGCAGAGACGACGCAGAACCCGGGTGGGGATCCGTCAGGGGCAACGAAGCCGAAGGCGTATCACAATGAGGTGGGGCAAGTGATGGGGAAGCTTCCAAGATGTTGGGTTAAGGTGGTCCCCAGATCCAGTGACATGGGGAAATGGCCTTATAAATGGACAACTGGGGTCATAACTCATAACCCTTATCTAGGTGGTTTCCAATATTTGTTTATTTTCATCCCTATGCCTGGGGAAATGATCCAATTTTGACGAGCATATGTTTTCAAATGGGTTGGTTCAACCACCAACTAGTGTTGGGTTAAGGCAGGCATATGAAATTACCTTTTTTCGAGGGATCAAACAATGCAAATGAAGGGTAATTTTGAGGGATTTCCCTATAATTAAACCTTGTTTGGGTTGGTAATATAATGACCCCTGTAAGGACCCTGATATCAATACTTGGTAGGTTTGGGAATCCTGTAGTTTAGGGAATCCCAATCTAAACCTTTTGTTTGCCCCGGTGGGGGGGGGAACCTCAACATAAAAGTTTCTTGTTCTCCATATCTTGATATTGCAAAGGAAACACTTTCGGAGCTGAGAAATTGAAAAAGTATTCCTCCTAAGACTCCAGACCCCTCCCTAGAATAGGATTGAGGGTTCCAATTCCATCCTTAGAATAGGAATGTAGGGGTAATCCCTTTCCCCTTGGAGGTGCAACATGTTCTTACAAAGAAGATTGGTGGCTATAGAATCACTCCTAGTGGGTTTCCAAATCTAGAGATTCCAAGGATTAGTTAATGTATCTTTGTTGAATAATGACATAGTTTTTCCACTGGGAAATTTTATCCCTTACTAGGTGGTGGTTTTGGAAAATGATTTGTATTTTCAACCTACCTGTGGAGATGATCCAATTTGACTACAGTAATATATCTTTCAGCTGAGCAATGAAAAAAACCCGGTTGTTTAGGGTATATAGGGGATTATACTACCCAGTCGTATTGGGATTATAATAAACCAGTTAATCCCTATTAACCAACCAGGATGACTCAGGGAAAGTAGGAGGATGGTTTTTTTCGTGGCTCAGATGAGTTGGCCCAACCACCACCTAGCTTATCAATCCAACCCCGAGGACGTTTCTCACAAATCAAACCATATAAACACACCAACATTATGGCCGGTGAACCAACCCCCCCTGACGTACACCTCCTCAGAAATGAGGGTTCAATAAGGCCTAAGAAACGGAAAACCAACGGTTAATAAGCCTTTAATACTTTAATAAGGCCTTATTTCTGAGGGAGGTACATTAAGGGAGGGGTAGGTTGACCAGCCATAATAAAAACACCAACATAATGTTTTTTCTTCACCGTCCACCAACCTTTGATTACATGAAAGCTTCTTACAATGAGGATGGAATACTCCAAAATCTTCATCCAGCTTCTTCCAAGTGACCCTTTGATCATCTAAATGGAGGTCACTTAACCCTTGAAAAGGTCACTTGCAAACCCCAAAGGAGTCACTCAGAAGAACCTGGATTGGATGTCTAGTTCTTCTTCAGTTTATTTACTGTAACAAAAACGTGACTCACTACTACTTTCAAAAAAAGAAGAGGACAACAACAACAACAACAACAACAACGACAACAAGAACAACAACAACGACAACAAGAACAACAACAACAACAACAACAACAAGAAGAAGAAGAAGAATCCATTCATCATCATCATTATCATCATCATCATCATCATCATCATCATCATCATCCCCGAACATCATTGCAACTTTCCGTTTGTGTTAAGGCTGTCATGGTTTTCTTGGAAAAAACGCCCCCCCCCCCCAAAAAAAACAAACAAAATCAACGAAACGAAGGCATTGGAGCTGGACGTGGCTATGATTGCCTTGATCATCGCTTTGAGTCTTGTTCCTCGACAATGATACTTCCCCGAAAAAAAAACGAATACACCTAAAAATTCACCGGGTGGTGGCAACTCAAATATTTTTGGAATGTTCATCCCGATCCCTTGCGGTTTTATGATCCATTCTGACGGTCTCATATGTTTCAAAATTGTTTCAAATGGGTTGGTTCAACCACCAAGTAGATATTTTTTCTACCATGGTAAATCACCATTGAACCACCATTTGGGGAATATTGGAAGTTCCAACCTACCTTCAGCAAATCTCAGCTACGACATGTTGGATACATACCTATACCTATAACAACAAACAGGTCACCTAAAAAGTCACCTTTTCGCCTTGCAGCCTTTGGAAAATCATCGACTCCACACCTCCATGAGTCCATCCGGCCGGCGTTTCCTTCAGCAAAACCCTATGCAGATGTTAATGCTGAGGGAGATTCCCTTATGAAAGTGCATGAAGTTTGGGTTGGAAATATAATGAATGCCTTCTGATTATTGTGTTCCGGCCATTAATTGTTGAGGGTATATCCCTTGAGTCCCTGCAGGTCGCAAGATGAAATGGTCCCTTTTTTCACAGTGACATTTCTGAATTTTCAGGGGCGTAACCTTTGATAAGGACTTCTACGTTTGGGGGGGAGGTTAAATAGCCATTATATCAACCAAGGTTTCATAAAGGAGGGACCACTAAATAAGACCCATCAGCGAGAATCGAACGGGGTGCTAAAATGCATGGGGATTTTGGAGATGTCTTTGTATAATAGTCATTGTTGAGGTTGGTGTCATACAATGACCCCTGCATCACCAAATTGATAGGATCATACCTTGATTTGTCCTTTTGGTATTTGGAGTTGTTAGAAGCAAATCTCAAAAATGGCTGGTACACGATTGAGTTTCATTTCAAATTGGTATGAAATTAAATCTGCATTTGAACTCAAGATGTAAATTACATAGATTTTATAGATCATGTTTTTTTTTGAGTTGAAGTTGGAAGGAAGC
>DF244712.1:2181-12181 GCA_000507305.1 Breviolum minutum Mf 1.05b.01 | reverse complement strand
AACGTCCATAAAGGGTTTGTTAATTGTGGGAATAATCGTGGTGGTGACTGTTACTGGGTGGGGTGTAGTTCCAACGTATGGTTTTCCAGTTTGCGCCTTGTTGGTGCAGCAGATGGTACACCAACATCTAGTACTTTAGGAAAATTCAACTTCACACAAAAACTGGATCTCGGTTGATGTAAATTTTGAGGGCCATGCAAAATGCTACCCTAGAAACTTGATAAGGATTCGGCCCACACAGGGGATAAACAATGACGTTTCATGTTTTATGTTTCAGGGCCAAGTCAGAAACTTTCAAGAACTTCACCAGAGTGAACCAGGGTGGGGTGGTGTTTACCCAAACTATATAATTAAAAACAATTGATCATCTCCCCAGGGATCCAATCATATTCTCACATGATGAGCAAGGGGTGTACAATCATCTCAACGAAGCGCATTCAGTATTTAGGTTCCATGAAACCATTCTCAGTTTCAGTGAGCCAGGATCCCTATGGGGTCTGCATTCATTCAACAAAAAAGGGTTTTCCTCCCACTTTATATCACCTTACCCAAGGATTCGTGTAGTTTTCTAAGAATTCATTTTTGAAAACGACAACCAATATCTGGGTGGTGGATTGAAATATGTTTTCATTTTCATCCCTATTTGGTGAAGATTCCCAATTTGACTAATATTTTTCAAACTGGTTGAAACCACCAACCAGTAATGATTATGTTCCCAAAGGTGGTAAGTGAATTAACTGTACTTACGTGCTCTGTTTCCTTTCGAGAGCAGCGTCATAAATCTGGACTGGTTATAACGGCCCACCGAAAGAAAGAAGCTGTTTGCTGTTCTATACAATTATTTTTGGGTGAACATGTTTCTGAAACAGCCTTCAGATTTCTTGAGATGAAGACCGGCTTATTATGGCCCAAACTTTTGAAATTACGGTAAACACAAGTTCGAATTTTCAGTGAATGGTCACTTGACACTTGTTCATGCTGCTGGTTGAGTCTCTTTTTCTATGACTCCTAGGTGTATGTTTTTTACACCTACTTGGGGAGGATTCCCATTTTGACCAATATTTCAAATGGGTTGGTTCAACCACCACCCAAACTCTTTCTACTGACAGAAAAGGCTCAACCACCAGCCTAGACCACCAAGTCTATGACTGAACTATCAATATGATATATCATCCAGAAAAAACATTTGGCAATCTGACGATGAACAGCATGGTTGACAATGCACATTTTATGGAACCCCTTGTTTTTCCCAATGAGTTTAAAGAAACAATCTAAACCATGAAACAAAACTTCAAAAATGTTTCATGATGCCTCAGGTGATCGGAAAATTCACAAAGGGGTTAATTAGTTTGGAGGAGGTCTGCTTCCCCTAAGTCAAGGAAACTCAAGTTGATACATATCTATATATGAGAGTCGTGCAGAAACCCATGAAAGGTTTTATATAATCGAGGTCCACAGGCATAGATTTGAGATGTCTGCGCGAAAGGTACCTTTCGAGAAATGTACACGTTGGCGAAAGGTTTGCGGAAGATCCGCGAAAGACCAGATAGGAGATAGTATCTACTCATTTTTTTACGATTTCGAGCGAAAGGTTCGCGAAAGGCGCGCGAAAGATGCGCGAAAGACGAATCCACTCAAGCCATGTCCTGCCCAAAATGGGCTGCATTTAGCCATGCCTGATATTGGTCCAAGGGAAAAGAAGCAACATATCACCATGACATTTTGGTTGCTTCCATTCATTCGTTCAAACAACAACCGATTTTTTGTATACTTTGTATTCGAGTTTGTTTGATTCCATCTATTTGATTCCTGATACGAATTCTTGATTTTGGAAAATGCAACCCTTATGGGACCGCGAAAGGAGGCGAAAGATTTGCGAAAGGGGGGTTCCTGGGAACTTTTATTTAGCACAACCCCCATATATATATATATATGTATCTTGCCTTAGGATATACTTCTACACAAATTTGTTTCTATTTTACCGTACCTAAACCAGAACGGTGACTGAATCCCCCTACCGGGTCGGAATTTGGATGCAATGACTTGCATCTTGACCTTCCAAAAGGAACTCTGACGAAGATGTGCAGCAAACAACCGGTCGAAAAGCACCTCGTTTACGCGATTTTCGTTTGCGCTTTTTTGGGGATGTCGGACCGTGTAACACCGGATAGGAGGCTTTTTCCATGACGGATGTCTAATGGTGACGGCAGTGGAACAACCCCAAGAAGGTAGGAAAAATGTAATTTATGAAAATGTTTGCCCTAGTCTTTCAAACACAAAACGTGAGGAGGTATGACTTGACCCCAGAAACATACCATTCAAACAGGGACGAACCTCCTTGGAGGTCACCGGGTGAGGTTTTTGAAAACGGATAGCAAAACCCGTGAGGTCATGCTGATAATAACAATGGTGGTTTCAAATATGTTTTATTTTCATCCTTACTTGGGGAAAATTCCCATTTTGACTCATATTTTTCAAGTGGTGGTTGGTGTTTACCAACCTTGAAAAAAACATGGTGAACGCTTGGACTTCCAGAATGTCAAAAAAAATGCAACAAAAACATGGTAACATCGGTGGCTTACTGTACCCAAGGAATTGTATATAAACAAAAGGAGTGTTTTTTTCAACGAAAGCTGCTGGGACGTGTTTGTTGGAGACCAATATCGAACACGCAATAGCTGGGCTAGTTCGGACTAATTACCACTCGTCATTTATCATCCCGTTTTCGGAAAGCGTTTTTTTTTCGCCAGTGTCCCCATTGCGAAATATAATCCTATCCGACAGACTCCCTTGCCATTTTCTCTTTCACCAATCCTTGACCCTTTCTAGCCGACCATCAAAATCATAACGTCCGCAATTTGGCTTTAGAAATGTATTCCATTCCAACACCATGGGACTGGTACTACTGTAGGTATATTTACCAAACCATGGATTGGGGAAGATTTCTTTATGGTTTTCATATCCCATGGCTCCGTCATGAATTCTTAGGGGTTGGTGACCGACCCAACCACATCAGGAAGCCGAAATTCGCGGATGCTCCCGTGCTACGTATCCATGCGGATCCAACATTGTCAGATCATCCATCCAACTTTGCATTGGAGGTGAGGTGGAACCAATGTGAGGTTGAGTAGTATGACTAGGTGGTGGCAACTCATTTTTTTAATTTTCACCCCTATTTGGGCAAATGATCCCATTTGATCCATTTGACTAATATTTTTTCAGATGGGTTGAAACCACCAACTAGATGAGAACTGCCGGGGGATTTTGGCACGTTTTTTTGTTACAATCTGTTTTTGTCTTTTAAAGATTTTTGTCCGGTTCATATGGATGGAAATGGTGAGTTTTTTTACACCCAATTTTTTGGAATGTATATCATGGTGTTTTTGAGTCCACTCCAGTTGAAAGCCCACCAATTTTTGATGAAAGTGGATGTTTGTTTCGTACCAGGTTAAAGAAGTTTCATTTAGGTTTGCTTGGATGAGTGAATAGAATGCAGTTCTACCAAAACAGAATTTCAACCAATGGTTGGTGGTTTTCAGATGCCAAAGCTTAGGAATCGACAAAAAGTGAAAGGGATTATCACGACTTGTTGGTATGGCGGCTCAAATAGGCTTCACTTCACCAATACTGCTGATGGTTCAGAAATCCTGCACCAGTTGAGGTTGGTAGTTTATCCCATTACTTATAGGCTTTTTGTACATCCCAGGTGGTTGTTTGAGATTTCTGAACCACCAACAGTATACAACCACCAACCACCCAGCAGCTTGCCATGTTGCCAGGTACGTTCGAGCCGTGCCTCTAGCAAGATGTCCACAGCCTCTGCGTCGAGCGATCGGCCATTGGTTGTTGGAAGTTCCAGAAAGTGACTTACCAGCACCCTTTGTTGATGCAGAAAGATCTCCCCCCAGAATCAGGGTTGATCATGAGACAAGCTATTTCTGAGGGGGGGGGGTATGTTAAGGGTAGGGATTTCACAAGCATTCTGAGGTATTTAAAGGTGATACGAAATTATATGAAATACCAGCAGTCCTCATCGAAAAGGAGCGAGCATGATACGTTACCATTGAAAGTTAAGATTGTTCTTCGTGTGATTTGATCTTCTGGATCCTGGATCTTAGGCGCTAGCCAAATCCAGATCCCCATTAGCAAGGTCCAGAGTTGTCAACTACCAGAAACAGTCCCTACTTGGAGGATGGGCACCCAACTTAGTAAGTAGTTAGGATCACCCCGATCTATAAGCCATGAAGTTCATCCATTTGGAAGGGGTCCCACAACCCCGATCCTTAGGGGACTTATGATCACCATGGTTGCTAACTATTTACTACCTTTAACCCCCAAAAACCATGAAACGTCTTCAGCTCTTGAAATATATGAGTTATAAACACTAAAAATGATTTTTTTTTCCAGTTTCCCCATTGTTTTTGTGGGGACCCACCCATCCTCCAAGTAGGTCACATCTACAGGTATTCGAATACCTCTTGAGGTGTTCAGGTGTTTTTTTCGCCTGTGATTTTGGGGATTTCAATTGACATCTAACCTCATCAGGTCCTGAAACTCAGGATGGTCATAGGGAGGCCGTTTTGTTTGGTTCAATCCTTCAAGGATTGACTTTTCGCCGTGATTTTTTTGAGAGCTTTTTCTATTACTATAGTGAGCCATAGGGATATGGGACTGGTATATTTAGCTACTAATTTACCAGTTTACCATAGAAAATCAACTATATAAATGTAGGTATAAATGCACCTTCCGTCCCATGGAGGAACCCATGGGTATGTGACCTGGTTTGGGAGGGGGTGACCTGTCAACATGAATCTCGATTCAATGAGGTTTTTTTTCAATAGGAAGTTGGTAATTGAAATGGCACACCTTTTTTGGGAGGTGGTCTCCTAAGAATTGCCAGGATACTAGGGCGTCCATGGAAGTGATCGTAACGATCGTTAGTAAGTTGGGTTAGTCCACCTATTTACGGGACGTATACAACCTACTTATATAGGGGTTATATATAATCCATTTATATACTAAGCACCATGGACATCCCAGCAGGTGGTGGTTTCAAACTTTTTTTTGGGAATGTTCATCCCTATTTGAGGACGATTCCTATTTTGACACATACTGTATTTGCCAACTGGGTTGAAACCACCAACTAGAATAAAGTGCCGCACCACTTTGTAAGGGACCTAAGGTTTTTTCAGCGAAGAAATGCTCAAGAAATGTCATCATTGTGGAGCTAAGAGGCCCGACATTTCTGGGGGAATAATTTTCGAGATTCCAGATTTCCGGCCGACATCCCTTACGGATTCTTACTTAGAGGTTCAGGATACCTAGTAACTGGTTATATGCAGGTTTATAACCCTAGTTAGGGGACATATAACCCACTTATAGAGGTTTCAACCCTGGTTACTATCCACTTACTAAGTATCCTGAACCTCTAAGTAGGGCATGTTAATGTTCTTTCGGGTGTCTAAGTGGAACCTCATTAATTATCCGACTCTCTAATATCTGGGTGGTGGCCCAACTCAAATATTTTTGGAAGGTTCACCCCGGATCCAATTCAACTGATATGTTTTTAAATGGGTGGTTCAAGCACCACCAAGTCATGTCATGTTTGTTGCCTTTTTTTTCAGGTCCAGTAAAGCGTCCAATGACAGTTTTTTGCCTGAAACCTTGCCTCAAAAGGTGTCTTGGAATTTTGGAGTTACCCTCTGGTAAACTAACGTAGCTGGCTGGAATATCCCCATGTTCAATACAAAACATATCGTCAATCCGGGTCCATTTTCCAGCCAACTATCTTAGTTTTACCGGAGTGAGTCGCAATTTTTACAAAAGAAACATGTACAAAGGTGGCGGGGTGATGTTGTTGCAGATGTACAAGGTGGGCCCCTACCAGTTATACATGGAGTCATGGTTACTGTAAATGGAGTGACATGGGCCCCTACTTATAAATCTTATAACAGGTTTTCCAGGACCCACCTTGTGAGGAACTGTTCAATTTTTCTGGGCGACCGTTGACCAAGTACTTTTACATGGAGACTTCACAAGTTTGTTTAGCCAAACATGTTTTCGGACAGGTGTTTGAGTAGAACTCATTTGAAACCTAGACGTCATATGACCCAATACCCTCAGCCCTAGCGGCTCGTACCTTGTTTGTAGAATCGCTTTGTGGATAAAGCTTGGCTTTCCCATTAAGAAACTGAGAGAAGGATCTTTGGGATGTCTTTGATCCCAGATGCTCACAAGAGATGCAAATGCAACGCTTTCCCCCCTGAAAACTAACATGGCTAGCTGGAAAATCACCTAATGTTTGATAGGCGATACATCTTCAGATGGTTGTCATCTCAAGGATTCAAAAACAGACCTGACGTCATCCAAGGGGGGAAGACCTGATGCCTTCCCAAATACTTGGATGTCCAGTTGGAAGTTAGGATCAAAGGTTCGGATCAGTGGGTTACAACCCCAATATACCCCGTTTGCAAGTAGGTGAAATAACCCACTAATCCTAATCATTGATTCTAACTTCCAACGGGATATCCAAATACCATAATCTCAGCCTTGAGCCAAGAATGAACACAAGAAAACGCTAGGTGGATTCGTTGATATAGGGTATATGACATTCTAAAGTCTTCAGTAGTAGATAGGGGTTTATGGATCGTTATCGCCTCATGAACCGTAATCTCATGTTTAGCCAGCCAGGATTTTTGTTGGGGGATGGGATTGGCAGCTATATCGCTGGCCCACAATTTCGCCAATGATTCCATATTTCCATACTTGGAAGTCCCAGGAAGTTAGTAAAGGTTTAGTAAGTGGATGTAAGTGGTGTATAACCCCAATATACCCCATTTATAAGTAGGTTATAAACCAACTTACTAACTAGTTACTAACTTCCATGGACATCCTAGTATACATCTGCACCCCCGAAGTCAAAGCATACAGCAACGAGAGGTGTATAAACTATAAACCCCCGAAAACTAACGGCAACGAACCCAACAAAAACAACGCCTTTTTCAAAAGGAAAGGCATCTTCCAATTCAAAGCTACTGGGATGTTCATGGTACTTAGTAAATGGATTATAGCCCCTATATAAGTAGGTTGGATACGTCCCGTAAATAGGAGAAAAGCCCAACGTACTATCTTCTTACTAACTTCCATGGACATCCCAGTAGCTCCACTTTTAGGTTCAAAATGTTACCCTCCGGAGAACTCACATATGCCCTCCCGCAAACAACACTGAGGGTTGAGCCGATGATTTCCTGTCTAAAAAAAGCCGTTTGATCGGATATATTTTTTTTCGTTTTTTTGGAGGGTATACTAGTTTCTAGTTGATTAGTAGGGACAATATGGGTATCCTTATTATAGTTATTATATAGTGGTGTATAATAAAATCCCCATACAATAACTGGGTAGTATTTTATCCCCTATATACACAACAAATAACATGAATAACCGCATTTGGGGGAAGATCTTTGTCAAAAACGCTGCTGCTGCTGCTGCTGCTGCTTGTGCCTTTGCCTAAGGACACAAAGAGCCTTTTGAAGCTTCCGAGGCGAACACTTCTGCGCATTTTGGGGGGGAAGGTTGGGGTTGTAACTTTATTTTTGCCGGGAAGAAACATATTAAGAAACATCTCGTTGATGGCAACCAGAAATCCGGTAAACACACCAGTTGAGGGAACGGTAGTGTATCCCCTGATTTACAAGGTTTTTAGCACCATCCAAGGTGGTTGGGAATGGGATTTCTGAACCATCAACAGCATCAATCAAAACCAAACCCATCATGAAAAATCGCCGCACTTAGTCTAAGAATCAGCGATGGGAGCCTGTAATCAACAGGGTGCAAAGGTCCTTTAAAAAGATAGCCTCTGGTGAGGACCCTAGGAATTTCCCAAGCACCTCAAGTTGCCGGCTAGAGATCGGAAGATGGAGGCTTTCAGATGAAACCAAAAAGCCAGAAAGCCTGAAAGCCAAGCCCATTTTTTAATGGATGGAAATGGTGAAACACCCATGGTTTTATATAATGATTTGGAGTCAGCCAACTGAAACCAGCAGGTACAAGATGGTTGTGTTCTGGATAGAGGTTGCAAGGACAGAATCTTAACTTTTAATTATGTAGGAAAATGTTACAGTAAGTCCCTCTTTTTGTCAACCAACATGACAACAAAAAGATGCCATGATGAATGAATTTCATGTACGTTTTCTATGGAAGAGATCCAGTCAGTTTTGTTCGCTGTTGAGTGAAGGATTTTTTTTGGATTTTTTGGCCCCACCAACTTGGTATTCCATGATCTAATTTGACCCTATGTTTTGAAGCGGCTTGGTTGACGAAATCAAAGAATGCAAATCTGATTTGTGTGTTGATGATTTTTGTTTTCGGTGCGGGATTTTTTTTGTTTTCATTCAATAGTGCATTCATTGGATGTTGTTTTTTTATTGCGGTGATTTTTAATTTCTTCATTCAATAGTGCATTCTTTGGATTTTGGATGTGTGTCATACTGTTGATGGAAGAACTCCTGCAGCACCTGGGATGTATGAAACCTTGTAAATCATGGGAAAAACTACCAACCTCAACTGGTTGGCCGGATTTCTTCCATCAACAGTATCACGACTCCAAACATCACCAAACCCCTGACACTTTGTAAACCATCCGTTTTTAAAAGACCCCAAACCTCTCCAGAAGCGCTGATGGCGATGCGGCAAGTACTGTTAGTGGTGCTTCTCCTACGAATAGCATTGAAAGCTTGGCCTCATGGGCTAATGCGTCTTGGAAATCGTTGAGCAGTAGAAAAAGGGACCATTGGGGTTTGGGTTACATATGTGGGGTTCAGCAAGTATACCCTTGTTGAATCTTGTTGATCAAGTGATTTTTTGTTGATATTTGAACAATCAATTCAGGACAAGTTTTTTTTTGTTTGGTTTGTATATAGGTGATGAAATGCTACCCAATATACGTATATAGACGCTGTAAGTCAAAGCCATTAGAAGGATAGTCTCCTAGAATTGTTGATAAAAAATAATCCTTACATCATGGTCCTTTCAGTGCAATTGAGTCATTTCTGGTCAACGGCATAGTTTGCTGATACGAAATCCCGTCATCACCCAACAATCAAGTCGTCCGGGCGGTGGCTGAAACCAAGATTTGTTTGGATTTTTTGACCAAAAGGGTTTCAGGTACCAAAAATGCAGGTACTGACATCACATAAAGCTATGCTGCGGGTGGGGAAACTCCCTTACATAAGCCGAACTAATACAGCTTATATAGGTGAGTACCTCTATTTTAGGTACCTGAAATGTTTGGTGATTAGTTGACCAAAATGATTGGGGATAATGACATCCGATTTGATGAGCATATCTTTTCAAAATGCTGGGTGATTACTTACCATATTTAATGCTTACTCTCAGAAAAGATCGCACCACCAGCATACCACCATGAGCCCCCAAAACCATGAACAATAAAGGTTTTGGCCACCTAAAAACTGTTTTTGGCATGTAGGCATGGATGTTTCACCCTTACTTACTCCGTGTTATGGCTCAAGAAAAAGATACTTGTGCGCTAGTGCTTGTTGGTTGTTTTTGGTTGTTTAACCTTGAAAATAGGTTATCAGCCGTAAGCTCCTTTTGCAGTTCGGCCCCACTTGGTTGCGCTTCCCCAAGTGGTTTTAGGATCTCTTTCTCGCGACAACGCCATGGCGAACCTAGGCCAAGATGCCGCTAACGTGCCGCTGCCAGTTGTAATTAGTACACCTACAAATAGCCCAAGGTCCCGAAGTGGCCATTCATCGCATAATCAATTCCAGATTGAAACGCGTACAGACGCCAGTCAAGACGGAAACTCCACTGTGATGTATGCGGAGGATGCACCTCGGGAGGGCGTGCCGAATACTGTAGCTGTTAATATGATGAACCAGTTTAACCAGTCAAACCTTTACCAACAAATCCAGCACAATGAGTATGCATTCAATCCGACATTGCAGACATTGAACGTAGTAACCCACGACCCGGCCATCAC
>DF244711.1:0-14507 GCA_000507305.1 Breviolum minutum Mf 1.05b.01 | reverse complement strand
ACCGTACGTCGTGTNTTGATTTTGGGGTTTGGATTTTGGGCTAGGATTAGGATCCGTCGACACCGTTTGGATCCTGCATAAGATATCTACCAGTCACGCCGACTCGGGTCGGCGGATTTTGTCGATGCTGCTCAAGTGTTGATTCACTTTGCATGGCACCCTACATGTTTAAGCCGCCATAGCCAAGAAATGGTCGACCTTCAGTCCAGAAAATCCGCAAGATGATTCAACTTTGGCTTAAAAGTTGGTGTCTGAATCTCGAGAATAATAACATGTTGAAGGTTGGTCTCTCGTCACTGGGAGATTGCGGAAGAGGGGTATGAACCTGAGCGTATTGATGGTGATGGCGTGTTTCTTGGCCCAACTTTGCAAAGCCCACCTTCGAGCTTTACACCTTTTTGGGCACAGAAAAACAGAGTAAAATTCTGCAAAAGCTGATGAATTTTAATCATAATGAATCATCTTCAGGGAGAGAAGGTGGCCACTGAAGAAGGTGTTGGTGAAGAAATTGGTACCGTTGTATCTCTCTGAATTCACATGCTTTTCAGGTTATATTTATTGAATTGTGATATGCATTTGCCCTCCAAAATCTGTACCTTGTAAGTAGAATGTGCCCTGGTTGTTTGGGGTAGTAGCCGGGTAGCGTTTTGCATGTTCCAAAATAGCGTAAACAAAGAAGGCTGTGGATATAGATTTTGGGCTGATATCGGTCGTGTTTGCATCTCCATTTGAGCTGCTCAAAAAAAAGATCTTCAATGCACGACAAGTTTGATGATTTACACCCTTCAGGTTGTGATGTTAATGCGGTATCATTAAAGACCAAGCATGTTGAATATAGGGGGTGGTTTGTAATTGCAAGAAAAAATGACCCCTGCAGAGCCTGACTTTTGATACGTGAACAAGAAGTGATAGCCATGAAAACAAATAGCTGCTTGTTGGTAAGGAAGCTCACAAGGAAGTGTGTGCAGGTTGGGGTAGATCGAACAAACCTGGTTGGGAGAGTGCTTGTACCCTAGCCGCATATTCCCAAATGTAATGTCAAACGTATTCACAAAAATCCAGAGGCTACAGCATACTCCATTATTCAAACTTCGAGTTTAATATTAGTGCATAGACAGTGCAACTTCCTTCACAAGTCATGCAAAACAAAACTCTCGTGCCTTGGCTGCATTTTCGGTTGTTGTTGTTGTTGTTGTTGTTGTTGTTGTCGTTGTTGTTGCTGTTGTTGTTGTTGTTGTTGGTTGTTCTCTACTGAGTTCTCGCAATGGTGCTACCCCCAAATAACTCATTATGTTGTTGGTTGATTTGATATCTACTGTACGTATTATTATTTACATTATATATCTACATTATAGATATAAAACATATGAAATCCATTATTCAGTTTCCCATATGCTTGTGATATTAGTTACACTCCTGTAGCATCACATTGCACTCGGAAAACAGTGCATAAATAATCTTAAAGTCCAAAATCCTGTTAAAAATGGAATCTTGTTTCAGTCTACAATGTTTAATTCATATTATATATAAGTATAGATACAACATGTATTATGCATATGGCTTACATGTACATGTCTCACACCCGTCTCAGGATTGGATTGTTTCCCATTCTGGTGGATGGTGGTTGGCTCCGGAATAATGAAAGTGATCCCCATGGGCAGTATGGGATTCGTGGAAAAGCCGATGGCACCTCGGGTTGTTTAAAGAAACACGCGGAGGTTTATTTGGAAATGGGACAGGTGTGGGGTTTGGAGGAAAAAACTATCACAGAATGGGTGATGTTGAGTTTGCCATGAGAGATTTCATTGGATGTCATATCATTCAAATAGTTTTTTAAAATATACAAAATATTATGCAATACACATGTTACTATATACATATAGACATGTTTCTTGCATCTTTTCCTTTAGAGATCATGAAATGACCTGAAACAGTCGGAATCCTTAATCTTTCAGCAACCGAATATCAAGGGCTGTGGGGTGAAGGTCGAACATCGGGACGGCAGAAGGGATGCCTTCCCAAACAGAATCATGAGAAGTTGTGTTTGGACCATCAAACATATTCAAGGCTTTGATGAAGTGAACGTACTCAAATGAACTCTAAGTCAACTTCTGGTGTTGGACTTCCCATTTAGTAAAAATTGCTCGATCGAAACCAGCTGCAGCTGGCAACTATCAAGCTTTGCACATCTACAACTTCATATCAGCTCCGCATGATGGTGAAAAAAAGTGCTTTACTTCTCATATATCGACATGATGGTATCGACACTGGGATAATTTCGACATACATTCGTAGGACAAGCGGACACGATGGTATCGTTGATAGTCCCTCCACTCCCCCTCCCAAAAACGTTGATTTTCATGTTCCACATCATCTGTCCAAACTCAGGTTTCTTCCGCTATCAAAGTTGCACCTCGATTGTTGAGTGAAAGTTTTGGAGTGTGGGTTGGGATGCATCTTTATACCAAACATTGACACTAATAGAGTTTGGAACACATTCGACCCAAGGAAGGGTCAGTGTATAGTTCTATAACAAACAGATGATACCTCCCAATATGACTACCCCCGCAAAGTGATTATTGTTTTTTTTTGCTGGAATGATAAGACAGAGGTACACTGACTATTGAACCATTCTGTCATTCTGACGCCTCCAGTAAACTAATATAGCAGTTAAAAAGAAAACTGGACTATACATTTCAGTATGTCATTCTTTCGTCTCTTCAATCGTTTGTGATATTCAACCGTTTGTTATATTACTTGCCCCCAACATAATATATAAGAAATACCGTTTGGTTTGGGATTGATAGACTGACCTGGAAGAACGGACACGTGCTCCCTGTCAGGTTCAGGTCGAAATGCAACTATGCGGGGATGGTTTGGTGGTGCCATGACCTTTGTCCCAGGTACCAGGCGGGCAGTTTCTTGAAAAAACGGGGGAAGCTGGGAGTCAGAAGCAGGCAGTCAGGTATGAAATCATGTATCTTGAGAAAAGGTTGCTTAAGCTGAGCAAAGTCGAATTTCAATTTGACCTATTTCAAATTGAGCCCAAATCGTGAAGTTGTTTTTGTGTGTATCTCTCTTCAACCTTTCCTGTCTAGCATGGAGTTTAGTATCCAAGAACATTAAAAGATGACTGAGAGATCATATCAGATGATCACCGAAGCGAAGGAAGGGTTGGGTGAATCCAATAACGGAGATGCTTCGATTGTGAACCATGGAATTGTTAGATGGTTTGATGTTTTTGTTTTCTCCCGAACCTGTGGTAAACAAATCAATTGCTGAGGTTTGATATGAGCCAATGGAATCTGAAGCTGGGGTTTAGGATTGAGCTTGTTGTGATGGTTTACCATCACTAGGAATCCTAGATGGAAAGGGGATTATTACTTGGGGATATATCTGAAAAACCAAGCATCAACTACCAGGGATGAAGCTGGGCATGACACATTTTTGCCTTTCGTGGCTTTCAGTTGTGTGAATCTAGTATATATATATACACACACACATTTGGCTGCACGGTCTGCGCTTGGAACTGACAATAATTTGGATATGATAACCATGGTCAATGGTGGATTCTTTGTTGCCACAGCTGGAAGATTTTTTTGATTTTCCATTCCATTGTTTATTTCTAATGATCATGTGGATGGAAGGAATAGCTGGATTGAATGTACCCTAATAGCTGGCTTCAATGTAACTTGTTTAGAATTTGAGATGTGTTTCTAATTCTACTCCAGGTAATCACCACTTAGATGCCATCATGTTCTTACAGATTTAGCCAACCTTACAGGAGACGTCCTGAAGGTCCACCCTTTAGGGTCAAAGTGGTGCCTTGGTTGACAGGTGATGATACTGGAAGTTTTGGCATCCAACAAAAATCCTTGGAGCTAAAAACATGACACTTCCTAAATAAGACGTATGATCTGGAAGTTTGCGTCTAGAATTCTAAAGAAAGGGAGATTCATTGATATGGCAACTGTTTCCCATGGACTGGGAGTCAGTTGATATGGGCAAATGCTTGCAAATATTTTGACAATTGTTTCATGGTGTTGTTTATTCCAACTGGTGAATGCCGGAATTTTGAACCATCAACAGTAGGAATGTGGGGATCATTTTCCAATTTTGGCCCGAACAAAATGTGAGGGACATGGGTATATTTTGATGTCTTGTTTATGCTGCAGATGAATGATCCCAATAAGAGAGTGTCATGGAGACGGCGGTATCAAAGCATCTCGGAAGTCTTACAGGAGGGCCTTTTTGTGAGCTACTTCACCAGGCCCATAGATATTTCTTCATGGGTTCCCCAAAAAACATCTTAGCTTCTCCAATAATCAGAGTTCATTGGAGCATAGCCATTTTTGAAGACTCAGTACGCCAAATAATCGACCGTGTTTTTCTACTTTGCAGGCTCTTCCTGGCCAATAAAAAATGACAAAAATCAACTGCTGGCTATCCAACATTGTTTGGATGGGCGACCGAATTGGCTGTCAAACGCCCAACGATGTTGCTTCTGATGGGGACCGCAAGTCAGAGTGCGCATATTTTCCACTAATACATCTTACTACTTACATACATTTAGATACATCATATACGTATATAGATATATGATATATGTTTCAGTACAGACAATATCCATGTATACATAGATATATGCATCTAGATACATGCACACAATTACATACTGAATACCTAAACTCTAAACCCTAACACCTCTATATATACCTTTGGCATATGGTAGTTGCCTTGATCTGCTGGGGATTGGCAACTCCAGTCACCAAGGAACGCTTCCAGCTGAGGGTCCCGGAGTTTTTGTATTGAGGGGTTTTTTACCATCAAAAACGTCAGGAGTTGCAGATTTCTTCCCCCCAAAAACGTGGATCTTGGAAACGCTACAAAAAAAGAAAATGACAGCTAAACACGACGTTTCATTAAGATGTCATTGAATATTACTGGTTTCCAGATTTAATGTTCTTGAATGTCATGTTTTCATGTCAAACACTTCTGATCTCATTGTTCTTTTCAGGTTTGTTAATTCTTCAGGGGAAAAAGTGGAAAGTTTTGGGGTCCAAATCTGCAACAAAATCCTGAGTTGTTCAATCCAATTTGCGGTGCCTCTTTCCGAAATTCACCGTGAATGACGGGTGAAAACCATTGAAGGACTTGTTGTCAGTTTTCATCGGGACTGATTTTGATTCGCGTGTCAAGTAGAGGATAGCCAATAGTAAGGGAAATCCAAAGCTGATTTCAGGAAAAAACACGTTGGTGAATTACAATACAAATTGCCCAGATCAGACATGAATGAAAAGTAACTGGCTGGAAATATGCATTTCCTTCATTTCAGGTAGTGCATTGCAAGGGAAATCCGTGTTTTTGTTCAAGGAATCTAGGTTGAAAATAGAGCAGAACATATATAACACTATCTGACAGACGACATATGACCACCCAGTTTTGACATGACATATTCCTGATGTCATATTCTTTGGTCCGTTGCTTTATTGCTGACTTCTTACATTATCCTGAAGCTCTTTGGTTGGTCCAGCCTTTTTTTTCCGTTGGTCGAGCGAGAGGGATTTGGGAACACAACCAACAAGTCAATCTCTACCAGTTTGATGACCTGACATTTTTAGACAACATAGGATTAAATTTAATCCTCCCAAGTCCCAAGATACGAATAACTAAAAGAATACTGTTTTGAATTTGAAGTATACAGTTTACTCAGAAACAATATGGTTAATTCTGTATATTTGAGGTTCTATTAGTTTTGAGGCCCTGAAAAACGCCAATGTCAGGTATCATCAGTCCATCATCAACCCTGTCGCCTCACCTTAAAAACCTGCTCATCAGGAATGCCTCGTTTCTTAAGATCTTGTTGTATACTTGGAAAATGTGGTGATACTGTTTGGGTTGTAGTTCATATCTAACTTGCTTGTTCCAGCACCAGAACTCTCGGCCACCTGTTTTGATGGTTTTCATTTTGGCCATTGCCAGACAGTTCCGTCATTTTCAGTGGCTCTTCATCTGCAAAACCGAGGGCACCTATCCCGATGAAAAAAGAGAAAAAGTCGCTACAGGATTCGAACCGCTACAAAAATGGGGAATCCTGAAAAAGGTTTCTTTAAATGTGTCGTGTTTAACGATAGTTGCGAAGATCTACGATATGGGTGTTTTTTCAAAAGTGTCTCCGAGGTTTTTGTCCCAAAAAGACGGCTGCTAGATTTCGTTCTTTATGTATATAGATCCAAATTAAAGCACCAGGGTTTTGTATGGGGAATCTTCCGAAGATTTTGTGGGAGCAATTGAGATTGGCGGGTTTTCCTTTTTTTCTCGAGTTTAAATCTTAGATGTTAAATGTCTTTGTTCTTTTTAATGGGAGTTTTTGTTTTTAAAATTGCCCACTAACTCAAAACTTGGGAGGGATGATTGCTATATCTACTTAGACCCAAGGAAATATTTATCAGCCTCCGGCNGCAAGGCCGGCGGATTGTTTCTATCTCTGTGAATATGATGCCTCGAAAGTCAAGGTTTGTCTCACATTTTTTCAATCCGATCTCTGACCCTCTCAATTGAGATTTGGATTCAAGTTGGATGTCTCCAACTTGAATATGAAACCAATAGCGTTTGGTACCCATAAATTTTGGGAGGATTACCCTGAATACCATCCAAGCAATGAAGAACTTGTGGTTAAAACCACCCTTGGTGAAGGTTGTTTGTTTGACCTCGGAGGGTTTTTCCTTCTTTGAGCACACGTTGATTCATCACTCCCAAAAGATGATGCTTGAATCAAGCTGGTCCACTGGTCCCTGAAGAACAATCTAGGTTTACAAAAGATTCGCGAAGCAAACCGGGGTCTGATTCGATGCTTTTAGTTTGATTGGAAATCACTTAAATTCGACATCATTAAACCATGGTTGATGTCACTTCTCAGCGTCAAAGTCGGATGTGGTCGTGGTTCAAAGATGGGCAAGCAACGTGAGAATCGCAACAAGCAAAATCCAAGAATTGGTGATTTGTTGATGTTTCTAGTGTTCTACACATGCATGCCTCATATTCACAGCTTAGTGGCTCATTGCAGTCATATAATTCTAAATAGAGCAAGTTGAAGCCCCATACTACAAGTGTTTGAAAAGCCATATTATACCTACAATTCAAAGAAATAAATGATTTGGTTCAATGTATCGCCGAAATGATCTTCAAAGTTGGAAAAACGCGATCCAAGTTGGTGATTCAACCAACAGCAAGATTGTTATGTATATAGGCTCCCATTAATGATATTGTTTGTATCATAAACACTGTGAAGCACTGGAGAGTTTCAATGCATCCAATCACGTCCCATTTTTATCATTTATCAAACCTCGTTTCACGAGTGAAACAAGTGAAATCACTGATGGCGTCCTTTGTTATGCCATCGTTGTTTCAGACACCTGTACCCCGCAAGGTGCAACTTAGTGCTGGGCGGCACATGTTGATTCAATACCTAAGGCGATGGAAGGTCTGACGCACTTCGGCATAGCAACTTTTGAATGAAACAATCTGGGATGTTCCCCGGGTTGATATCAGTGTTGAGATGAGATGGTAGATTTTTTGAACAAACAAGGAGTCCGAGCTTTATGTCATGTTTGATATGCTGGCTCCTGGCCTTCCTATTGTGGTTTCAGGTGTATGCGTCTTTAATATGGTATGGTAGTTAGCAAATGTGGGTGATTCCAAAGTAGTCGTTGTTTTCAGGGTGTTTTTCCTAGCAGGTCCCAAGTGCAGTATCAACGAGGGATAAAAACCCAGAGGAAACATCCAAACTGGGATGCCACCCGACCTGCAGGTCGAAGGGAGTTGTGATTTTTTTCGAAAGAGCAAACGATTAAGTCAAAAATCTGGATACCTAGGTGATAGAGTACTCAACGCATTCAAGCTTTTGTTGGCTTCCAAGAAGGATACGATACTGTATACCGTATACCTGTGAACATGTCCAAGATTCTTCCAAAGTTCCATCATAACATGCAACAGGTTTCAGTTCCTAAATCACAATTTGAGTATTTCAAATTGTGTACCTTCCACAGCCACCCCAACAAAAAATCCTGCCAAAACTTGAGAATGGTGGGAACTTAAAAGATAGTATTCTGCCAGAAAAAACCATGTAGCATCCATTCGCATGGATTCGCTAGGCCCAGCCCTGGAAGTCGAAACAAAACGCCTTGAAGCTTCCATCAGGTGGTACAATCTCATGCGTTTCCTCGAACACTACGAGCGGATCCACGTTTTCGAAAGCATCAGGTTTGGAAAACGCCAGGTGGTTGGGGGATGTAGCCTAAACGCTCCATATATACAACAAGGTGGGTTACATATGGATACCTTGTGTCTACGGGAATTACAGGTAAATATGTAGATACTCGTTAGATGTTTCGTTACCACGGTAAAGACATTCTTGCTTTGGTTTCTGTAGGCGACCCCCCACCAAAGAGCTGATTTTTGAAGTTAAACGAGGCTTTTGGAGAAGGAGAAACCAAACTTGAATAGAAAGTTGGCTTGGATTTGTTCATTTTTGAATAACAGAAATCAGCTATTTTTGATGAAAGGTTTTCACAAAATCTACCACGGGTTTTGAGGCATGCAGAGCATTAAGGGTACACCAATGATAGACACCTCTTGGGTATTTTTGGATTATAGGTTGAGCACTGAAGTGGCAACTTTAGGGTGATGATTCATCCGTTGAACCGGGTGACATCATGAATCAATCATCAATATCCACTTGTGTTTTTTTGCTGTTCAAGCAGAATGATCAAAGGGTTTCAAATGTTTGCTGCAAGAATGTCCCTTTCACTTTTGAAATTCATCATCGTTTTTCAATCAGGCCTTCTGTTTCACCCTCCAAATTTCTGGTGGTGCGGGCCCTCATGGCTTGGAAGCAGAGGTCGTTGGGCAATCATTTGCCACACGGATATCGACCTTCTCGTCGAGCCCACCACGCTGGGTGATGTGTATGACTGCCATGGAAGGGGAACTCAGCTTTCGTAAGAAGGTTCTGAGGTGATAGCCCACCCAATAGGTACAATACTTGGATACTTTGAATACAAATTGTATCATCAATTGGCAGAGTACCTTGATTTTCAGGGGGAAACAAATGGATATCCAATATCCAGGTTGGCTATTAAATATTTTTTTAATGTCAATCATAGAATATCTTGAAAAAACCTATGGATCCCGGGTCCAAGCGTGTTTTCCCTCTTTTTTTCTCGAAGCTGGAGGTCTCCCAAGGACCGAGATGTGGAATTCAACTTCTGACGGAAAAAGTCATCCCAATCTCAACAAAAGAAGGGTACTCCAGGGAACTACGGGAACCCCACCTGGGCGACTCAAAAGTGCCGGCTGGTTGGCGATATATGGCTAGTTCCCTATAGGGGGTATCACAATGGACAGCAACGAGTCATCCCGAAAAAAATGAACACTTTGAAGAGGCAACTTGTGCTGCTTGTTTTTTCCCAAGGCACAGGAATGGGATCATCATTTTGGGTGAGGTTACACACACCGTTCGAATTCTCCGGGCTGGCACAACCCATTCAAACTTCAATCGAGGGAAGTATCGGGACGCAGGATTTTTGGATAGCGACATTCCATTGAAACAGGCTGAAAATTTGGGAGTTTAATTGGCCATACCCCAAAAGTAGCAAGAAAGTAGCTGTGCACCAAAATTTTGTTTGGGAGCCATTGGAGCTTCTCTCCTCCGGGAGACTGGAAAGAAGTGGTCCTTAAAAACAGACATCTTGTTTCCTTTTGGTAGTACATCCAGTACATCTTGTTTACTGACTCTGGTGAACCAACGTGGCCAATTATGTTTTTTTCCCGAAAAAACATTCCAAACATGGGAAGTGTTTTAAAGATACAAAATTTACACAGGTCACGGTTTTCAAAGAGGTGTTATGTTCAACCCTGAATGATTGCAAGTTGAGAAAAACATTGATCGAAGGTGTTTCAACTACATACTTTTCCCAAGAGTGGCAGTGCTGTTTGGCACCTTTGGTTTATAAGTTTGGTAATCGCAGGTTTTCCTATACTGGGCCCTTTGTTTGCTTCTGGGAATCCTCATATCCTCGCAGGTTCCAAGCTGTTAACTGTTGACCTGATGATCCACCTCCCAAGTGACCACAACCGGAAGTTTTTAGGCTGGGATAGGCTGAGGGAGCCCTAACTAAACCACTACTTAGCGATTTTTGTTGCATAATGGTAGGGGCAACTTGCAACTTCTTCAGGGTTGGCGTTCGCTGTGTTTTGTCTTATATATCTGTTCTTTTTTTTTCAAATTATTGGATTTGGGGATCTCTTTAAAATGGTATAGAAAGACATCAAAGAAACATTGTGAGAATCCCACAACATCGGAGATTTGGTACAACCCCCCCCAAGACTTGTATATATGATATACATATACAAATAAACCAGAATTATCACAGCCACAAAGCCCCTCATACTTTCCTCAAGGCTGCCACAGCCACGCGGCAGATGACTGGAGGTGTTTCCAGCCATTGGGATGAATCATGAAATCCCGTGATTTTCCTACTTGCGCATGAAAGTTATGTATGCCAAAAAATGGGTGACAAAGACACAAAGAACAGGTGATCAGTTTGTTTAGAATTCCAAATCCATCCATGTTTAAACTATTTTCTAGCTCACCACGCTGGTCGCGGGGCTTTAGTTGCACTCTATGGCTCATCAAGTTTTGTGATTCCTACGCCCTTGTGGCATACCTTGGACCTACCCCTATCCCGAATGGTAAGCACAAATGTGGGACACACCGCCAAAGTGTTGGAACCAAACTCAAACCCAACCTCGATGCCTATTGATGTCTGACATAATATCCGTACGGGAACATCATGACCCCCCTTCTAAAATTAGGTAAGCGTGGCGAATCCTTGAAAGTACTTGATGTTTCTGTTATGCATATGAATATATATATATATAGACATCATATATGCATATAATACTATTGGTATTTATGCATATATACATTCACTATGTATATATATATTCTATATATTCATAGTATATGTTCTTTTATACATATACATTCAACTGTTTTTTTCTCAATATAAATAGATATATATATATTTATATATATATGAATACCTACGCCTCATATATACACCAAGTATGTTTGAGCAGCATCAGCCATAAGCCAGGCGCTGCACAAGCTATGGAAGATGAAGCTTCTAGGCCCCCATAGGGCAGGTAGGAACCCCCGGTGTTTTATATATATATATATATATTTATCACAGAGGTAGACGTGTACATGAAAACATGAGTTTGTTGCAACTAGTGTACCCATATTTCACATTATGTCATATTGATATACTCACATTTGAATTTGCAACAGATTGGCAATAAAATGACTGGTATGTGGACTTGTCTTGGCCTGGTAGATGTCTCAGGTACCATGTTCCAAATTTGACGATTGAATTTTTGGATGTTGCCTTATTTGCAATGCTAAACAGGTTGGGGATCCACAAAGACCTCCAAGATGGTTCAACTTAACTTAAAATGATGACTCTAAATGGAAGTCAAACGTGTTTCTTTCCAAACAAACTGTTTAAATTTGAACAAATTCCGACCTGCATTTGGAGTGGATCCTGCGTGATAGAAAGATCTTCCTGGCCATTTGAAGTAGTTTCAGATCTAGGGGATGTTGTCGGGGCGGTATTGAATGTAGCGGGGAAGCCCCACATGACAAGTTGGAGTCACCTCCCAAATGACATGATTCAAAGTGTGCAATGGTCACACCTGCAAGTTTCTCACGTCATGCTGGATAACCTCTATCTTACTATGTTGAGTTTCATTTTCCTTGCTACAACAATTTCCAAAAATCTTGTTTGTTATCCAATGTGTTAGCTTGGCTTGGGAATTTGCATGGAAACCCAAAAAGATAACAAACATCTTCATCGTTTTACTGAAATTCTCCACCAGAAAAAGAAAAAGCAGGTGGGTCGATTTGTCGTTGAATCATTCCTTGTGGGCTGCTGGTTCATCGTTTGAAATCATGAGGGGAATTTTGCCTCAAATGAGTATATAATGAAAAAACAACAGAATTACATAAAAAGGGATACTAGGCGTTGGGGTACACAGGGGATATTGGTGTGTAAAACAGGGATTGTCAAAGTGTTCACTATGGGATTGCCTTTGGACTCACCATTGGTAACGGCAGGTGTTTTCTTCGTTTCGTAGCTCAACTTGTTGTGTTCACCGATAAAAAAGCGGATAACACATCCCGCAGGAAGCAGAGAGACAGCTTCCTGTCCGGCTGCCTACTTTCATGACATCACGGTCATTGTACAAAAACGGATGGTGAAGTACACTTGTGCTGTTCAGAGAGTCCAGTAACAGTTCATCAGGGTTGCTTCGCAAAGTGAATGAACTATGATATGTCATGATATGTCCAAGATTTCAAATCTCAAACTTGTAACAAGTATGCGATCTATCATTTGGCGGCGAATCAGTACATTGACATGATGATCTCACTTCAAAGCATAACATAGGTGCCGGAAGTCTTAACCATCAACAGTTTGTTGGTCTTTTTTCTTTGGGAGCCTTGTTTCACTCGCTTGCACTGGTGCAATCACCCAATTTCGCAAGGAAATGAGGTGTTCATAAGGCCTTCTTAAGGAGTAATGGTGTTTGATAGCCCCATTGTTGTCGAAGCGAATATTGGAGGCTGTTTGCAAGTCACTTGAAGTCAAGTTGGAGTGTTCTGTTTCTCAACTGCTGAAGTGTTGAAGTTTAAGCTTCGGTTGAAAGAATTCAAACTTTGGGTATGGGAATCCCTAGAGTCAACATAAACAGGCATAAGAAAAGCTTTCCAACGGTGGTTGTTCAGGATTTTGATTTCAGTGGTTGTTCGGCTAGCATGTCCCGATGCGAGTAAGGCAATGTTTGGATAGAGAAACTTTATAAAACTCCCAAAGACTTCGAACAATCTGCATGTGTTTTTCTGAGGAAGATTCTGGGTCAGTCTGCTGTCGTGGGTGTCTTTGCCACGCTGGCCTTTTGCATCTTGGCGAGTTTAAACTTTCATGGAACTTTTGGTGGGAACATGAGCAGTGAGTTGGGAAGAAAACGTTTCTTAGCAGAACACAAATGGTGGAGTTGGTGGTGAATATTGGTGGGTTTTCCATTTTCAGGCGCGGCATGTTCCCCAATTTCTTTTATATTAAGAGGTTTCCAACACCTGAAGCACTAACCTTATCCACCCATGAATCACCTGGTTGCGATAGGTGGAATTTCTCCATCAAAAACTACGAACCTCCCAGGGTTCAACAGTTAGGTTTGCACCTGGAACAGTGTAATTTGCCCGAGATTTTATCTGTTTTAAAATGTTTGAAAGGCATATTTCCTGAAAAACAACATATGTTTTTCTTCCAAAAGTTAACATTCTGCTGTTTCGAACACTTTGACAAGTGATTTTTTGCTGACAGATGGAACAGGGAACACTGTGACATTTGTGACACTCGACTCAGAAGCCAACCACCAAGATTTTGGACCTCCACCTTTTGAGGTCCATTAGCGAGCGCCTTGCGTAGTCTTTTGGCCACTCCTGCGCAAGATGTCCTGAAGGCCAGGACACGGAGGATTGGAAGATTGGAAGCTTGACAACGTAAACCTCTGAACTGTCCAAGATTGATTTAAGGTACTTGTAAGAAAGTCAAGTGTTTGGGAAAATAATTGTTTTGTGTTGATAACGATTGGCACAATGGATTTTGAGACTCACCCGAAAAGATGAATATAAGTCTCTCTGAAGAAGGTAGATTTGGGTACCGGTTGCCATAATGCAGTTGTTCTTTACCCATGTTCGTCCTGGACAAATCAAACCGATTTTACAAGTGGCCATCGATATGTGATATGTATTTTTACACCGGAAAAAAGGGGTGATTTCATGTTTTTTTTGCATTTTGGAGTCAACCTTGCTTGCAAACCTCAAGAATTGCTTACCGTAACTGAAGATATGTGGAAATGCCTGAGTTTACGTCTCAAATTCCATGAAGGCAATTTTACACACCCAAAACTGAATAGGATTGATGGTTCAGTTCCCCAGTTGAAGTCTGAAGATCTCTGAGGTATTCATCATTTTTGTTTGAAAGATTTCATCTCTAGTGAACACCGGAGTTCTGAGGGAAGCATTGCAAGTTGGTAAAATGTTTTGGAAGGCCACTATTTTTTTCAGCAAACCTGTGGGAAAGTAATGAGATATTGTGGGTTGCAGTCTGGGGAATCCTTGACATTTTGGTTGAATGATTATATGAGATCAAGCTCTAGAAATGTATACACAGAGACTCTGGTTGTTGAGTTTAATCTCCCTGGAATCAAACAGCTCCTGAAAAAACTGAAGCGTCGAGCTGTGGAGTAAACCACCTGTTTCCGAGTCGCACAGGGTTCTCGGCAATGAAACAACTATTCAGAGTTGGGAAAGGTATTTATTTGACACAAAAAAGCTACCTGCACCCTCGGGTGTAGTTCCTTTTTGTGTCGGAACAAAAATG
>DF244710.1:0-24147 GCA_000507305.1 Breviolum minutum Mf 1.05b.01 | reverse complement strand
GTAAAAATGATTTTGATTTATACCAGTACTAGACACGCCATAAGAAAAGAACACACGCCAAATAAAGAACATCAAACACATTGACATACCTCAAATGACGGGCGTCAAGAGATCTTTCCCATTCTGACTATTGACTTTCAAAAACAACAAAGAGACATGGATGATGAAGAAACGAATCAATGTTTCTGCCAAAATTCAGGCAAGACACACCCCCAGCGGCCCCATGGCACGGAGGGACATGGCAAGCAACCACTCTCGGCACCAAAATGGTGTGGGGTTTGCAGTTGTTACCTCATATTACCCTTGGACTTATAAATCTGATCGCAGGATTGCAGGCTTGGAACTGAGTTGCCCTGGGTCCCTGGAAAAGATCTCCACAGGCAGCAAAGGGAAAAGATCTACAACCCCAAAACAAAACTGTCAAAAATTGATGAGCCCGGAGTCCTGCGCCATACACCACACTGTTGCAACATGTTTTGTTTTGAGGGATTCTTGCGTCTCACATGTCTTGAGCGTAAACATATACGAATTGACATTTCTGCTGATGTGCTTAAGGCTTTATGACGCACTCATTGCTTGTACCTTCTGGTCTGTAAGTTGCTTCACTTCCCACCCCCCTTCTGCCCGCTTTATCAAAAGTGAATTTGGTGCGGTTAAAAAGACAATGATGAGGCAGTTGTCTTTACACTAAAACTCTGGCAGTGCTGCATCAGAACAGGCAAACTATGTTGATCCGCGTGCTATAGGGATGTGGTTCACCCTAATTGTGGATTTCAAATCAGAACATCTGTGCATGATACACACAAATAGCATTGAGTTTACTGTGCGGAAACAAATGAATATATATATATAGTGGCCATTGATAATATATCCGGTGTCCTTACCTGTGCTGCTCTCAATGGCAAATTTGCTGCAATCTTCTAGTGATTCTGTTCATTGATCTGAGCATCTGACAAAAAAAAAAAAAAGGAAAGTGAGCCACTCGAAGATTGCCTTCTTAAACCCAGTTGTCGCTTCCCAACTTGGAGTTGCTTAGAAGATGCGTAGGTCAAGATCCATAACGGAGCAATCAATGGCTCCACGGAAGGGGACCAATGATGGAATAAGGTTTGACACGTGGTAGACCAGCGGATGCATGTTTTATATGTTTTATATAACCTATCTACCATACTTTCCATGTTTTTTTACTTCGAGGAGGTTTGGCTGGAGAATAACATCTGCACCAAGCTTGGAAATCTCCGAAAGCCTGCGTGGCACGAAGCAGTTCTTCATCCTGTCGCCGTTGTTCCTTCCACCAGCTACGCCAGGGTTTGCGATCCTGGAGACAGGTTTGCACTCAATCTGGCACCCCACCTTCCACAAGCCTGAGAAGATAACTTGTGTATTGGACAGGTGGGACGTGTTTGTTCCTCAGCGTGCATTTTAAAAGTGTATAGTATACTTATATAAAGAGTAAATAGTATCAAATATTATCAAATCATCAGAAATAACAATTATATATATGATACATTAATACATTGTTTGGAGGTCTGTTTGCTCAAATCTGTAGGATTTTTCCCAGTACAATAGAGGCGTGATGATTTACAGTAATCCATGTCCCACACTCAAACATGATTTTGCAGGATACATCAACAGAAAAGAACGGTATACATTTTTTGCTATCTTATACTACACATATATCTTTAGATTCGCTAGAATGGCATAGAACACTGTGAAATCCAAAGGCTTGCTATCCATTTAGGCAAACAAAAACAGTTGCAGAACTCATTTTGAAGCGAGTTTCGTGACTTTCCTTGGAAGTTCTGGCAACAACACATTCACAAGTAGCTCCTGTCACTCCTCATTTTACTTGTTTGGTCTGTTGTCCCAGGAGCATTTCAAGCGACCCTGATTCCGGTTGGACGCCAATTCCGTTTGGAACCCTATTCCCTATATACTTATCGCATGCCTTACGCTATATTGATAGTTCTTCTCTTTCGTGCAAAAACTGTTCCAGTGTGATGAGGTAGATATTGATTATTGGATCACTATCCCGATAGCATCCTTGTATGGTATATTTGCCTACATTTACCCCCAAAACTACCCAAATGTAGGTAAATATACCATACATGGATGGTATGGGATCGGAAACATATCAAATCCCATCAGCGTTTTGCCGTTGAAGCTTTTGGCCCGCCTTCGGCAAAAGTTTTGGATCTGCTGGCTTCCCAAACTGCTCATGATCCTTCACATACCTGACACTGTGATGTAATTGAACGATTGACATGTAAGAGAGCACAACATAATCTGTAGAGCCCATGTACATGCATCAAACAAAAATTGAGCAGCAGCTCAATCACTGTCTGAGAAAAAGCTACAGTGCCCATGTAAATAGACCAGAAATTGTGCGAAAAAGTTTATTTTTTGAGCTCCATTCCAAAAGTTTCCGGATGATGAATTGGATTTCTGGGTCAGAAATGTGGACTATAGGATGCCCTAGACTCTTGCTTCTAAAAATTGTGGAAAGCATGGTGAAATGGTATTTGAGCCCCGGCCTGCCCTTCTCCTTGCATCAACGGGTCACTTCTTCATCCATTCATTCAGGTACAAGAATTTTGGACATGTGACATGAATCAATGCAAGAGATGGGAATATCTCACAAAAAAAAAACTGGTGTGTTTTGGGGTTCACTTCTGTTTGTGTATCGTTTCTCAATCCTTACTATAAATGATAATTGGACCTTGGAGAAAAATGGAGGCTCCCCTTCCCCCGACTGATTTTTTTCCGGCTTTCAGGTGAAAGATGTTGCCCCAACAAGCCTTCAACGTGAAACCGTACCAATAGGAGAAACAAAAACATCATAAAACTCACCATACTCTCCATTGTTGACCAACTGGTTCCAAAAAATTCTTAAAACATGTCCTGCAATCAACATGTTTGGTATGATTTTCTCCAGGAGTACCAACAAAAAATAGCGTTTGCATACTATCATCCAAACAACCATCCCTCCCATGACAATCTGGGTGCCTCTCTTCTCCAGTATCCAAGTTTTTGACCAACCAACCTGGGTCACAATCCCAGCTGGTCACCCCAGCGGTTCAGATTGTGATGAAACAAAAATCTCTCCCAACTTGGAGGATGCGAAAATAAAGCCTTGATTTGGTTGATTTGGTGGAATTGATTCGCTTTTGATTTGATGTCAATGGGTTTCATTGGATTTGACTCATTGGTTGGTTGAAAGAAGCAGCGATTTGAGTTTCGAAGCTGTGAACATGTATGTGAGTTTTGCGTGTGCAAATGTGCGGGATGAAAAAGAGCCGAATCGAAAAAATCCAGAACTGGATCTCCAGGTCTGGCACAAAATCAGTGAGCCACGAAAAAAAAAACTTATTACTTTCCATTATACTGGTTGGTTGATAGGGATCCTTATAATGGCTTATTATAATAATCCCTATATAACTGGGTAGTATAATGCCCTATATACCCTAAACAACCAAGGTTTTTTTAGTACCTTCCCATGGTGTTGCAACACAACGCTTGAACCCTCGGAAAAGTTGTAGAAAATCTTGCACCCACCATCCACTGTCTTGATTCCATGGAAACATCTGGTAAATTACAATTGCTCACCAGATTGAATTAAGATAGACCTTTTTAGTCATCATTTGACGTTTTTGTCCCCATTGACTCTATGACTAAGGTTGTCCGAAATAATAATCACCTACCATTTCGCCCAATGCATCAGGAAATACCACCACTTCACAATTTTCAGATTCCCACCTGACAACTCACAACTAGAGTAGACTTGATATTATACCCTCCAGGAATCTAACATATCCCACCTTGGGAAAAGGAAAATCATCTTCAAAATGCCATTTTTGGGGGGATATGTTAGTTCCCTGGAGGGTAATATGATATAAGTAATATGTATTAGCATACAGTAGCTAAGTTTCAGCCATTTCCCCATCACCACTGGCTTTTTCGAAGCAAGCTGCTATTGTCCTCCCTGATGGCCATGCGAGGAGGTGCCTGGCAGGGCATTTTCGGATTCACTTGAGCCGACAAAAAAAAAAAAAACAGCCGGATACGAAATCCATGAGTCATCCTGGTTCTTTAAAAACGGAACCCTTATAATGGTTTGTGAAGTAATCCATACATAACTGGATAGTATAATCCCCTACATACCCTAAACAATGACAACCAGATCATTTTTTATTGCTCACTTCGTTTTTGGAGTTTGGGGATACACATATGAATAAACAGTCATTGCTTGGGACTAGCAAACAGTAGACCCAGAATCTACGATATGAATGACCTTGAACCGGACAGATGGCCCATGGCTTTTGAAGGATTTGAGCCCTACAATGCCCTATGGAAGGTCCATGTCCCCCTAACCCTCTACCCCAACCGCCTCCCCAAAAACAAGAAAATGGAGGCTCCGCTGGGTTCGGAGGATATGCAAAGTTTTTTTCTGAGTTACAAAAGGTTGATACACAGTCGCTGTAAACTACTGCTTCATCACTAGTATGCCCAAAACTTGCCAAGAAAGAACCACCGAAATCTGTCATTAGAGTGGTCAGGAGATTTGCATTTATTGCATTTTGTCAACAAAACTTGTTGATCACAATTCACAATCGATCCCATTTGTGACACCTAAGATCCCACCCCAGACTCTTTCTACATCAAAGTACCACAATCCATTGGGATCTCACCTTGAAGCCCATTGCTTCCATTGAGGAGAGGGTCTAAAAAGATGTCTTCAAAAATAACAAACAACTTGGGTCACCGAAATTGGAGTTCGACCACCCTACACATTCATGAAAATAATTATTTCTGGTAGATATGCTGCGCCCACTTGACATTCCGCCCCAGCTTCGGTGTGGCACCTTACGTGCGGCTGTCTCAGAAGGCGCCATTGCGCCCTTTTTTGATGATCCAAGCCAGGAATAAGCTGATATCTTTTCACATTCAATAAGAATAAGCATGACTATGATCATCTCCAGTATTTTCACATGTGGCTTTGTTGGTAGTCCGTGTATATATATGTATATACATACATATACAGGGTAATTCTGAATAAACATGTGTATATGTGTACATGTACTGTACATATATATATATACACACATGATTTAGTTTACAATGTACACACATAATTATTATGTACATTGTGAGCCGTCTTTTCTTGGTCCACATGGTCCCCATTTCTTTCCGTGGCTAGAAGGTCCAGTTTCTTAATCTTCTAGAAATCTAAATCTGCGTCTACAGCTTGAGCCACACACCGCCCACGGTGAAACCGACGCTTGGCTCTCACATGGTGGATCAAACAGGTTGTGTTCTGGATGAAACAGCCGCCTGGAGCAATTGAAATCAACTTAAGAAATGTGCCTTCCATATAGAGCAACGAGGTGACCAAATCTACATCAATACTATGTGTATATGTATTGACGACATCACATTCCTCTTCAGATTGGCATAGATCGGAACAGTACTATATCTTCGAAATCCCCTTCGCCTTATATTGTTGTGATCAGGAAATACCTGCCAAGATGCAAAGAAGCATTGCAAATGAAACCTAAAACATGCATAATATATATATATTTATNTGCAAAGAAGCATTGCAAATGAAACCTAAAACATGCATAATATATATATATTTATATATATATATGTATAATGATATAGCTAAGATTTGAATGCTCTGCTTTCCGAAATATACATATGTAATTAGATATGTATATATATATATATATTATGTATAAATACATCAAGTTATATAGATACAAACATATACAATATACATTCGATATACAGCACTGCTTTCTGGTTCTCAACTGCTCCCGACTCCCACACTGTGTACTAGCAACAAGACTCAAGTCTACGCATACCTTCCCTCCAGAATCACCTCAACTTGAAATGAATCAGAATTATATATATACACATATTATGCAGTGCAAGTATCATCTACATATAGAGATGTCACAAGTATATAGTTGGTAATGTACATCTTTACCCAGGTTTACTCATCTTACTCATCTTACCGATGAAAACACCCATCTCCAAGGATTCCCTCGGCCACCTCTGCATCGATCAACTTCAGGTCACTGATCTTCCTGCAAATGATGCCATGCGGCCATGTGGTTGATGGAAGACATCCCAAACAACCACCTGGGATGGTGCTCAAACCCTTTAAATAGTGGCATAAACTTCATAAACTACCTATATATATATATATCAACTGGTGCAGGATTTCTTCCATCAACAGTATCATTCCAAAAAATATCCAAGTCATTTTGATGGTCATCAAGCAAACTGGAAACCAACAAAGGTTTCCTAAGACACCAACTAATGGGAATTAAGTTCTGGGAAGTAGCTGATTCCATTGTCAATTGTGTCTGCTCTGTCGCAAGCATGACACTTTGAAAAAAATGATATCCAAACGATTGTCACTAGTTGAATGCAAGACCATGAAGACAATACATTACAATAGTCAATTCTACCGAACTTCAATGATGACATACCACCTCACTCCCCCTTCTGATAGAAATATCTGATATCCGGGTCTGTTTTTGGAAACCAACTCTTTTTCATTTTCCCAAAAAACGACCCACGTTTTGGTGGTTTTTTTCATGCGAATTTCGACCTCGAATTTTCCCCGACCTGGGTGTACTGGTGCAATTGCCACTTCCACTTCCAGTGTTGACACTCTGCAACGCACGTGTACTTGGCCATTCGCGAGCCTGGCTGTTGCAAAGGCTGACGTCGTTGATCCCCTGAAATGTGGCACATTTTTCCCGGGAGTCGGATATATTCCAAAAAACATCTACTGTACTACCGTATGTATGTATATATAGTTATAGTTACAGACTAATATACATGGTGCCAAAATACTGACACAGTGGATCATGAAGGTTAATAAAGGACCCCTGCTAAAATAGTGATGATTATGTTCGCACTGTTAAAGGGTTTGGGCAGGACCTAGAAGAAACGTGTTTCCAAACCATCATTTCTAGATACTTGGTTTCCAGATTAAATTTCAAAGGTCTCACGGCTGAGCAGGGCCCGGTGGCTTTGGAATATGAAAGAAGGACATAGACTGCAAAAAAACCAACAGAAACACGGAAATGATTACCAAGGCATGCTTCTAGAAGTTTTTCTAGAAGCTTCTGAATCCATGGAGTGGGAGCATATGAAAATACATTTGCTCAGGAAATGGGTACCAAATGCCTGGTTACAAACACCACCTGTCCTGGTGAAAATGACTTGAGACCTTGTATACACTACCTGCATACCTGCAAGCATCTCTTCAAAAGGATAGCTCTTTCCCATAACAACAAAAGGTGTATACATCTTAACAGTCTTACAATCATTTATCCCAGGGACTTGAGGTACAAACATGAATTTCCACCAGTCCAAGTTCAGAAACTTCGAGCATTCAGCTTTCCCCAGCCAGGTCTGAATGCCGCAGTCAAGATGATTGCCGAAAAGCTGTTGGGAGATGTCTCGAACCTTTCATACTCCCATATGTGCTGGCGTCTAAACTCCCATTACTTCCATAAAATAGGGGATGGTCATCAACCCAATAGTAGGGGTGTATATACCGATTAATATAAGGATTCTCTATTAAAGGCAGCATATAAGCACTCATAAACCCCAGATTTACAGCAATATCATTGACAGTGGTTACTCAAATGCCTTGGCCATCCAGCCTAATCTATTCCAATCATCTATACAAAATCACGTTCCAATGACAATCCAATCTCCCTGGAATATTCACAAGATTTACCTGATAATCAACGACTTCGAACCTCATTTTCTGAAGCAACAAATTCCAAATCCCATGTTTGTTTAATGAAAACATTATATAATGGTTTTGGATTAATGGTTTGCAACTGATCCCCCTACAAAAGGTGTTGTTACATGGGTGCACCCCTAGATCCCAAACCACCAAATGATCTGTAGGTGAAGACACTGCTGTTGTTTCCATTTAGCAGGTACTACAATTTACCAACCTCAAATTAGCTGATGAGTATGAAATTTCCATAAATTACAATGTAAAAACGAGAATCATGTATACAGAGTCTTGAAAGCTTTCACCATTCAGCTTAGGTTTCTATCCCACAATCATTGCAAACTGAGTACGCTAATTCAACAACCTGAAAAGGTTGGCCTTTTTGCCCGGAAAATCTCATCGGCAGTGAGTCAGGTCTTTCCCCTGTTGGCCTGTTGTTGTTCTTCCAACTCTTCGTCTCCTGGAAATAGATCTCATCAATAAACACCACAATATATTATGGAAAAGAAAACAAAGCACCATGGGTTTCCTACAATTATGTACCATGTATACTATGTATTATTTGATACACTCAAAATCAATGGCATGTGTACCAATGATGTCTTCCATACATTTATAGTTACCAGCAAGTTTTCATCACAAAGTGTCATGACCTCAAAAGAGTCCCTAAGTGGGCCAACATCCTGGATGATTGTTGGTAAGTTAAGAATGGACACTGCTTCTAAGCTGACGAAGTCAAGGTCATGAGATGTCATTACACTTCCATATGGCGAGGTCAAGGTGGTTTGTGTAAATTGAGTCAAATCCCTGTAAATCTGGCCAATTGTAGCTACCAAACATGAATTGTCTGGTGTTTTTTTTTAATTTGATGTTCTTTTTGGTGGGCAATTGGCAATCATGATTGTTTGACGGCCAATGACTCAAATCACCTGCTAGTAACTACGAGTAGCTGCTGGATCCTCCCATGCAGCGGCAAACCTACTGACACTCATGAGAAAACTGCCGAAAAGTATTTGCCACCCTCGGAAACAAGGCACACAGAATACATGCATACTTAATATATAATATATACAGTAAGTACATATACAAGAGGACCTGTAGTTCTTACACCCTGGAAATTTGAAGTGGACCATCTTGGATCCTCAAATGATGTCTTGGAACATGACTGTCCTTTCACATGTAGGGACTTCATGTGACTGTTGGTCTCCATGTTAACCGTGGGTGTAGCTGCTTGATACTATCATCACCCTGTCGTAGGGTATCTCCTTCATCTTCCAATCGCCGGGCCAAGGACAAGTCCTTTCTTTGGCAGCGTTGCAAGAAGTTGTTTCGAGAATGGTGTACAGCAACAGAGATGTGGGAATAAAAAGAAACATGAGGGAACAGATTTCTCGTTTGTTCTCCATGTGTTCCTGAATCTGTGTTTCTCCTTCTGATTTCCCTTTCTGTTTCTGTCGCGAGTGATGCTGGCTCAACTGCTGAGAATGATAACGCAACCCTAACACCATAGTTTTATATAGATGTTATTGGAAACTCAACATCATCACACTCTGATAAAGTTTGGATCTGGGTACTGTGTAAACAGATGTAAAATGATATATGATAAATGAATAAGTGACACTTCACCGAGCTGAACTAAGACAAACATAAGTAGTGTTCCACCTTTTTCCGTCTGACCAGGATCATCGGGGGTGTTGAATGGCATATTTTTCACTAGCGGTTGGCTGATTCTCTATTCAAGCCAAAACATGATCAAATGGACAAAACTACATACATGTTAATGGACCAAATCCTGCGACAGGGAGAGTTGACACAGCGTAAACAACTATTGGATGTTTACCCACGATATCAACTGTTTAGCCTGATGTTGTCCATCCACAGTATGCTGGTTGATAAAGAGAGATTTGAACTCTATGACCGGATCAATCTGGCTGAACCATGATAATTCACCGACATGAATTAAGGCTTAAGGTATAATATAACTTCTGAGGGAAATCCTGCATGTATGTACTACAGCCTAAACCACCATTTACATTTATTTACAGTGAGGGAGAAGTCACTATTGCTTTTCCCTAATGTAGAAAGACCTCAAAAGGTGATGGGTTTGTGAAGAAAAGACTGTGGCACCAATGATACTGCCCACATCAAAGCTAGGTAAACTGTAAAATCTGGACAAATCATAATAATTCACGAACCTAAATTTCCCTGAAATAAGGGGATTTCCCTTATTTACATTTACATGTTGGGGCTGAGGTCGTGTGAGGTCGCGAGAATTTGATCAGATATCTTGTCAAGATGAAACTTCATCTCATCTCACATTGACATGGGACCTGTGAGGGTTTTTCCACTCCTGACCAGCATTTGTGTTACAACAGTGCATGAAATCGTGTGAAGGTTTTATGTACCGAGTGATTCGAACATAATCTAACTTGGTCAAATTTACAACTGGAGGTCCCAACCATCATTTTCTCAAGGAGTCAAAACATTGATATTTGGATTCATCATTCCCAAAAAAGTCCATATGAGTTACTTGCCTAACGCGTGAGACCACTTACGGGAAGTGCTCCCACTATGGCCGACACTCCTGGCAGTTTCCACCAAAGGAGTCATAGGTCTCCTGTCACGGGGAAAGGCTGAGATGAAGAACACGTCGTTTTGGCTGGAAGGACCTTCCAAACATGCTTTTGTTTGATAGATGTTCTATGGGTTTTCTGGAATTTGGCTGCATACCAATATCAAACAGCCTTCATCCTCCACCAAGTCCTATCCTTGAACAGGCTTCAGATATGTTTAAGTCGGGAATGGGATTTCCAACATGAGAAGGTCCCTTAACCCCGGCTATTTTTGTATAAATTACCCCCGGCTCATGTGGGCTCTTAACCCCGGCTCTTCTGGTGTCTTAACCCCGGCTGCGGGGGCGCTTTATTCCCGGCTAAGCTGTTGGGGGTGTGGGGGGAAGACAAACGGACGTGGTTTATGGGGCTGAGAGGCTGGGACGCTTGCAAAATCTTGCAAAAAACACGTCCTTTTCGTGGGTAGTTCCTTTTGGGGGTAGGGGGCGTTAACGTTCCTTGAATATTTATCTCATGCGCAAACGGATCACAGTGGATAACCTATATATGGAATCAACCACACAAATCAGCAGTGCCAACAAAAGCCGTGGGTAAGAACCTGTCTTCTCAACATCTTCAGCCTGTGGGAATAAACCAAGTTGGTTTTTCACTGTCTTGATGATCAGGAGTACTGTATGATGGTGATCATGTCCGCCTTCTTGTTGCCGGTGGCAAAAATCGTAAAGTTGATACCTTCCAGCATCACCAAAATGGGGTTTGCCTTAGAATGCTATCCATGCTATCCAGCTAAAAAAATCCGAATCTGCCATCGCAAGTCCGCCACCCCGAGATTATCGGAATATCCTTTTTCAGCACCAGGAGACGACCGCCAGTCTCAGATCCATATCTGCCAACAATCGACCGAGTTGATTTTGGGTTCAAATCAACTCCGGAAGTTGGAAGTTGGGAACACATCTGGGGAGGCGAAACTGGCGGTTTGCACCTAGGTGTTGTTTTTTAATCAATACATCCCTTTTTGTTTGCTCCGGGTATGCAATATTTACCTTCATGTGGCTTAAATCTATGGTAAATGTGGGTATACATAATTATGCCATACATGGAGCATCTGGGAATTGGACCAAAGATACAAAGATGGATGATATATTCTTGCAGTCCCCCCATGATGGGTCCACTAGATAATTGCAAGAGTATCCGGAGAGCTTCCATTTGTGATATCACCCCAATGCCAGTGACAACCAAGTTGGCTTTGCATTTTGAGATTCCAAGCTGAACCTTCATTGTCTCGCCTTCCTGGGATGGGGAAAAATCTCAAGCTATCATGACAAACAGATGCAAAAAGGAAAGGCGGTGTCTGATGATTATGATGTTGATGTCCCCATGTTCAAGCTTCATCCCCATGTTGAATCATCGATAGGTTCAATAGGGCCACATGCGGGTCGTCCATCCCAAATACTCGGTGCTGCTCGAACTTCACCACCCAGTTGAAACATATGCTCGTCAAGCTGGATCATTTCGCCAAGGATCAGGATGAATAACACATGTTGGATACCACCATCTAATCAAAGCTAAGAGTATCAAATAATATCCCACGAATATCTATACCGTAAGAGTGCTTAGAAACCCCATAGCTCCTTAGCTCCCCGAGTATGGAAGGAAAAACAATTAGATACCAAAAAACTCTATAACTTTGTTTCCAAGCAGCAGCCACCTTCCAAGGGGTACCAACTAAACTTACCCTAAAAGATGGTTAATTGACACTCTTTAGGAACCACATTTGACACCCAAAATGGAAGGTCCAGGAGTATAATCATGTGTAAGATTTTGTTAAGGTAACTTATTTTTATCTCCACTCAGTGAAACATGCTGGTTTGTAAAATGACATCGGAATTTCACCCTGAAATACCAGCGACCTGAGCCTCAAGGTGAGATTACTTCCTCGATAGACCAAGGGTCGGAACTGACCCACGACCTGAATAGGTCATGGTTGACATCGTCGGAGACGGAAAACATCCCCAGCAGTTCAATGGGTTTTAAACAAGGAAAAGAAACAGGAAGTGTTCATCAAAAACCAAAGGTTTGGCAGCTTGCAGTCTGCAAATTTAGTAATTACCTCTCAAAAACATAAAAATATACGTGCAACAACAATGAATATGCATGCTTGATTCAGTACGTATTGTACTCTCAAATTCAAACACAGCAAATTATGAATCTATATATACATCTATACAACGTATCTTATAAGACTAGTATGTGTAAATCAAACCAATGTGTAGGGGACTAAATGCTGATGAATTTTTTGTAAACATTTTCCTTAGTGCCCCCCCCCCAAAATCACGCCTCCAACAAGTGTTCTGGCGCCTGGGCACGGATCTCCTGGAAAAACATGTTACGTCAATAAGTGCCCGGGGGATGGTTGTACAGTTGTTGGATACTATTGAATATCAATAGAAAAATACATGTTACAATAGATCATCTTATATGCAATATTATCATGTTCATACATAATTATATAATGAGTTTTATACCAAACAACCGTGCTGAAGGATACTGTTCAAACTCAAACGAGTATTTTGGGACAACCATCGTAGTTAGTTTCCTTCTGGCATTTTCAAGTTCAAGTTTTGCTCAATGAAGATTTAGAGTAATGTGCACCAAGAACATTATTTTAGATATGTGTGCTTTGCACCCACACACACACATCTACCTGTGTCTGCTTTCCCTTCTAGAGGTAGCTCTTTTTTGATCATAATCTTCTGTTCTGATTAGCCTTCCTCCTAAGGTAATGAGTCTCTTGAAAAGAGACCATCTTGTGTACATTGATCATTGTATTGAAATTGTACTGAAAAAACCATAAACATATACCGGGTACCGTAGTCGGCAAGATGTATATGTTAGGCGCAATTTCTCTATTCCTCATGCAAAAAAACAACTGTTTTTTGTTGCAAAAGGTTCTTGTTGCAAACGGAGTGTTCAGCACATCCTGCCAACCCTGCATCAGTCCAGCTTTCCGAGGAGGTGCGGGAAACTGCTGGCACTTTCCTTAGCCAGAATCGGTTACATCCATCATAGATCTTGAATGATCTTTGTAGACAAAACATGTTTATATAGATTGATAGGGCACACACATAGATAAATCTTGTGAGACGATCACACCAGCAAATTTGTTCCTTTTTGGGTGCCTGTGGATGAATCATGCAATTTGCATGAATTTGCCATGCATGTTTGCAAAAAGAGCCAGGTAAGGTCGACACGTGTGGATTCATGGAATGTTGTAAAATAGTCCTAAAAACATCCAGCTGATTCTTATGGGCTTCCAAGTAGTGTTGCAAATCCACTTGGTCTGTTGAATATTTTTGTCTGGGATTCAATGATTCAAAACCGCTGAAAGGCTGGCTGGATATGTCCAGCTGATAAAGTAATATTGAATAGCAGCTGAAAAGCAATCATCTATTTTCGGGAAGCTATGTCACAGTATTTGATACACCGGGGCGTATGCTAGTAGTCAAATAAAAATATACCCAAAATGATATTATGATAGGTTCTTATGAAGGTGCCAAATCTGACAAACTACAATGACAAGAAGAATCTCTGTTAAACAACAATCAGCAGTTCTGAATTTGGGGCATTTTTGGAAATGCATTCAACTATACTCAACTACCTCTTTCCAGGGCTCGGCCCCTTTCACCAGTCATAGGGCCCCAAACCCAGAAGCAAACAAAGCAGGATTCTGCATCCGCCGTAAACCTCATGTCGCTGCGGAAGAAGGACTTGACGGAGAAACAAACTTGCTTCCAAACATGCTTGTAAAGGGGGTGGGAAAAAAATAGTCATGTCATCCGGCAGGGTGAAAAAATGTGGCGAAAATCTTGTGGGCAAATTGGTAATTTCAATGGATCTCCATCACCTGACTTCATCCATGATTCGACTGAAATTTCTTGTAAAAATCCACCAAAAACTGAAATTTCTTGCAAAAATCCACCAAAACCTTTAACATTTTGAAACAGCCAGGGACTTTTGTTAGGGATTTATATGGTTTGAAAGGGGTGTGCCGCGTATGATCCGTCACTGCAACATGGGCAACCCATTCATCTATTCACTATTGGGTCAAATGTGGTCCCAAAGCATGAAAATCACGACCAATCATTCACATCTGCCAGGACAAATGGGGCAAATGATTTTGAACACATGCAACCTGACAAAGAACAGACCGACACAACTGTGCAAACGACAAACTCTTGTTATCTTGTTTGAACAACTTAGAAATATTGGGAATATCTTGCGCATGCTGAAGTCATACCAAACAAGACGATCCAGAAATCCCATCAAAACACGTATTATACATCCCCATACACGACATGGAAACATGTCTTTAACACCCAAACAATATTCAGAACATTGCCAAACCATCATTGACTCAATCAAGGCGGGCTTTAACATGCCGAGTGGACCAATCTGATGTCCGAGTGAATAGATCTGCATCCACCTGCAGTCTTCGCTGCGGATTTGACTCACTGCAAACAACGCCATGTTTGGTAGGGGATCCTATCAACCTTCATGTTTCGCTGTTATCTGGGACGGGTCATAACCTTAAAACATACCACACTCCATGACACTCATGATGCTGTTTCCATCAAAACATACACACCACATTTGAGAAACAACTCGGCAATATCCATTTTAGCACATAGCAGTCATATCCCCATAGGATCCATGTCTGGTATATTTACGTACATTTGGTTGACTTTTATGGAAACTGTAAGTAAATATGCCATACATGGATACTATGGGATCTACTGTACAATAATTTCCATGTGCAAGTTAATGAAACTTGACGCTTTAACAGGCGCATGTTTAATGACAGCACGATGTCTGACAAGTTGTGCCTTAAGCGCCTTGGATGCATTGGCACCCAAACACAAATCCACCCTGGCGGAGGGAAAGGCCTAAGATACATGAGCCACTAAACTCCAAATAAATCATGTGGAACATCCGCAACATCCGCCTTAAGAAGCACGGTATTTCACTAAGATTTGTTGTCCTGCAGTGTCTTTGTTTTGTTAACTCTGCATCAAAGTTTCCGATGTTTCCGAAATGATTCAAACCACCCACCAAAATCATCCTGGGAGTTCGGTTGTTCGCTTTTAAATATGATGGAGTTCCAACTAGCTCGCAATGATCAGTCTATCCAAATTAATCCTTCAAAATCAGTTGAACAAATCGCCATGACATGTTCATTTCCGGTTTTTAGACTTCATCATCCATGGGATCTCTGAAAAATTTCACACCACATCTCACCACCAAAGATCCTTCGATATCCAACAGACCCTCCACATCCCACTCCTTTGCCCCTCAAGCCATTGCAGGTAACGGGGATGTTCACTGCTCGCCACGCCGTTTGGATCAATATACCTGTTCCAGCATGGCCAGGTTAGTTGGAGGGGTAGATATTCCCTAGTTGAAAAGGAGGATATCGTATGCTTTTTTTTCAGGTTTCATGCATCTCAATTAGTTCGTGATTAAAACAGCAGCAAATGGAGACAAATTACAGTAGCGGACACCTGTCTTCATAAGCAGCTTGTGGCTGCGGCTTCAAATCCTTCTTGAAGGCCCCCTGTTATGTGGGGATTGATGACCATAGAGGTTCATTGGACAACATGGCCCACACATATTGCGTCTTAAACGAGCAATGACTACAAAATATGATGTCACGAGTTCAGGTAGCTAGTTGATTACCAAATCAAATCTCTTTGAAGGCTGCAAGTAAGAAATGCCCCTATACAACATAGGGAAAAGGTGGCCAAAGTCCACAAAGGGTGGTTTAAGATGGTTAAGTATCTAGAGAACAACTGCAAATTTCATCCCAAAAACCAAACTATCAACTTCTCAAAGAATTAACCAAAAGTCCATATCAACAAGAAAACATGACTTTAAATGCACATGGTTTTTTTCATTCACTACCTAAAAACAACATGTAACTACGACATGTAGTGCCACTATGATCATCACCTTTTCCAACTTCCATCGTTGAGTTGGCTCCACCTTAAGACTTGTTTCCCTTCTTCTTGAGCCAACTCTCTGGACCAACCAAAAGGTAAAGCCTCGTTTCGACCAACGACGGCCCGTTTCACCGTTTCACCCTCACATTGGATGCAGAAAAAACAATGGAGATCTTCCGAAGCGTTGGCCAGTGATTTCGGATGGGTGAGTTTGGTTCGTTCGGATTCATGAGGCTGTCATGAAACATAATTTCATTTAAGCGTCTTGTATTTGAATAAATACATTGTTGGGATTAAATTCATTACATTCATTACCACATCCTTTGCAGGGTTGCACCATCTGAGATACTCTTCATCCTTCAATCTCTATTTTTGCAGGGGCCAGCTGGTAGTTTGGAGGATATTTCTTGGAGGCACCATTATCAAATCCCAAACCATGGTCCCCCCCAGACCATCAGTTACACGCTTAGAAATGTAACATGGCTAACATGGCGTTTGCAAAAAAAAAAAGGTGTGCAAAGGGCAACTCAATTAATTGAACTATGGCCAGCAAGTGAAGCCCTGGTGCATCAAATTTTTGCTTAACTTGGACATCATTACACAACTCTTACAAGGATAAATGTGGTTAAACATCTTCATCCTTTTGGTGCAAATCATCCACATTTTATGACATTGACACACACCCCAAAATCACTTACAAAACTGGTGCTGTTTTACTGCAAAAAACAACATGCCTCTCACTTCCCACCTTTCAGTGGGGACCCCACTGGCGTGTGAAGGCCCAAGAGTTTGCCAGCCACTGCAGGTGTGTTCGCCAGCATCAACCTGGGAGTCATTGGTTCGTCAATATGGAGATTCCTTGTTTCCTCCAAACGAAACAGGTGACCGTTGTCAAAAACTACGTTTTTTTATGTGTTTTGTATTTTTGTTAATGATTTGTTTCTCACTTTGGGTGGATTGGTGTTACATGAACTTACACTCTTATGATCTTTTACGCCTGGGTATTTTTTCACAAGGACTCCACCATTCCTTGTCTTTGAAGGTCGAAATTCACCGTTCATCCGTGATCTTGGTGATGAAGTGAGAATAGGGAATTCCATAGTTGGCTATTATGTTCCCTGCACTGTTTAAAGAGAGTAGTCTAAATCCCCTATACTGCCCAAACAACCGGGGTTTGGGGTTGCTCACTACTCAATTGACATCTTTTGTGAAGGTTTTTGGTAAATGCCTGTCTCTTCAATCGTACGATTCGGACCAAATTATACATTCTGACGACCTGGACCGGCCGAAAAAAAAGATGAAAAACCGGAAATCTTCCTTTTGGGAGGTCATGTGATGTTACGATAATTTGACAAGACCAATTCCATAATTGCTAATTATCTGAAACTTTCTTGTACATCCCATTGACTGACAATAGCAACTGCTTCACTCTAAATGCAATGGAGGCAGGGACCATTAGAGCTTTGCCATGATAACATGCCACTACACTTTCCAGAAGACGTCAGGACCCTGTCACAAGAAACCCTTCTTGTGAACTCAAGCGGTAAAGCCCCTCCGTTCAACAACTCAAAGGAATAAGGACAAAAAAACAGGAAAAACCGTCAGTCATTAACAAAAAAACAGAAGTCCACTCTTGAGGCGAACATGTACGGTCTTTGTAGTGTGACTTTGCGTGATTCCATTCACATAATCATATGTCTTTTGGATCGTTGTCATCTGGTTAGTAATGTTTGAACCTAAGCAACATGCATGAATGGTGATGTCATGAACAAACAGTGCTCAAAACCTTTGTCGTCATTCTACAGCTGCGACTTATATCGATTACTTGATCTTGATGCTTGAAGGCTGATAATAAATCTTGTGCAACTGGGTGACTGGGTGGCATCCCATGATAAAAGCTCCCCTTTACAAAGTACCTTATCGGATGATCTCACATGACATCCTTATCATTCATCCAGATAATTGCAAACACGGTCCTTTCATCAACATGTTATCTATGAAGAGACAAGCAGTGGACTGCATGTCAGGAACATCTCATCTAAAGATATCTAAAACACACAAGTTCCATCATGAATCATCCACCAATCTTGCGGTGCTGCCTGAATCTGGCACTGCTCCAAAGAAAAGTTGGTCTAGAAGAGATTGAAGGCTCTGCGGCCTGTGAGGGGCGCATAATCATCATGACCAACCGTGACCACACCAAACCACAATAAATGCATGAAATCAAATTACAACACAGCAAATAAACAACACAGTCAAATTCCAAACACCCTTAAGGCCCTGTCTCCCGGAAGACAAGGGGTTTGACATCGTCTCCCCAAATATCGACCGACCCGTTCATCATTACAACCCTCCCAAGAGCTCCAACCACAAATGCCATGCCTGCAAAGGGATCGAAATGCCATCGCTGTTCGCCGGGAACACGGCATCTTCGGCCAAGGAATGTAAGCACCAAACCTCAGCTGGAAAACCCGCAAGCAATTACTGTAACAGGAAAATACGTATGCCTATACTTTTATGGTGGAGATGTTTCCTGCAATCTTTGTTTGCCAAGGGGCTATGCGTTTAACACAAGATGTACCAAAACAATGCAAATACTGGGGTCAAGTGTTGCGCATCTTTTTCTCTCACATAGCTTTTCACATGAACATGTCTACTTTGTGCAAAAAATAACCGCACAAACACACATACAAACACTTCACCAACAGCCAAAACTGTTTGGATATTAAAGGGAGCACGTTTTCCCAAATGATTGGATGACCACCTCAACCCTTGGATTTTTAAAGGTCTTTCCCTTCAGCCGAAGGAACTCTCATTGGATTCCCTTGACGTTGATACTCAACCAGCGGCAATTCCAAAGAAAACCTGGGCGAAACAAACATGTGAGGATGGAATGATCCAAGGTCACAGCCTGGATCTTCTATGAATTCATACGGAAAATGGAGTTGTACTATGACCTCCAAGGCGTTGCTATACCACAGTTATCAGAAAGAAGTATCTAATGTTTGATGAATCTTCTTCTTCGACTCTATGAAGCCAGCGGTAGTTGGTGCATGCTTGTGTACATCGCAAACCAGTAGTTGTGGGTTCCTATAGAACCAACCTACCCAACAACCCCCGTCACTTACCAAACTAGCAGAGCACCTTTGATTTCCCTAGTGTTCCAAAAGATCCAAATTGGTCACATCAATGCAGGGCAAATAAACTCTGAAGAATTGCCACTCCCAAGATTTTCCAAATATAGAAAGTATAATTGACACGATGACAATAGAATCAGAACTGCCAAGTTCTCTATAGAATAAAATAGAATTGAAGGACCCAACCCTAGCATACTTATGACATCCCTCCTCAGCAAGAAACGCTGTAACAAAACGGTTGTCTAAAACACCTAGGTGATCTGAATCTATAGAGGAAACTCCATCATCAGGGATCAAAAATAATTTAAATATTGTCCACTTCATATGTCATCATCAACTGAAATGTCAGACCATTTTGGGATGTTCCCCCCCCAACACGCTCAAAAATATAATATGGATTTACATATATTCTATATACATATCAAGCCACCTTCTCAGCTGATATCATCAGCTACCTTGTGTCACCATGAAACTCGTGCAACGCGACCTCCGTGGACCCGGGGTGTTTTGGGAATCCCCAACTCACGAGGAAATTCCGGATCGACGCCTTCCTCCACGGGCCTCAGCAAAAAAACCATTCTCTTGATGGGTGAGTTTTAACCTACCCTGGGAAAACAACCCAATTTATAGGTACCCGTATATTTTTGCAGAGAATTTTCTACCAGGATACACCAATCAACATCATAATCTAACACTCTTCAACTTAAAACATGCCAACTGGTGCTTAGCATTTTGTTCAGTAGGATAGTTTGTTGTCTTTTCTTTGAGGGGAGCAACTTAAAAAGCCTTTGGGAGAGCCAAAGCTGGCACCAGCATCCACCCCTCAAAAACATCTGGAAGTATCGAAGTACGAACCATCAATGAGGGTAAGTTATAAGACTTGAAATCCCAAGGTGGGTTACCCTCCTGGGAACTAGTATATCCCCTGAAAACTCAATTTTGAAGATGAATTTCATTTTCCAAAGGTGGGACATGTTAGTTCCCCGGAGGGTACTCAACATACCGACATGGAAGTATCCAATTTGATATGTATATATGTATATATATATATACACAGTATACATGATTCGTTTATTGAAGCATCTTGCCATGGTAAAGCAATGCGAGTTCAAGGATGTCGACACTGAGATTTCCGCTCCTACAGCTCTTCAAAGGCCCTGGAATTCCTACTTTGTCCAACTGAGCTTATTGAAACAGTATGCCTTTGCGTCCACATGTGGAGCCATACTAGCAGGAGTTCAGGGCCCAGGGCAGTACTGCCATCTCGGTTGATCTACCAATCGAACAATGAATGCAGGCGCAAACTATTACAATTGTCTGTATTGTGTATCATATATAACCTATGCATTCATGACAATTCAAATTCACAAATCGAAATAGATCTTCTTCTCACATGTTCCAGAAAAGACTCCCTTTCCATATCTGAAAAAACCCAACAGTTGACAGCTCGTTTGCACAAAGACCATGTTCCAGCCATGATGAGCCTAAAGGCAACTAGGAAAAAAAACACCTAAATGTTTATGGACATGTTCTTCTCCAACACTGTCACAACTCCACTTCTTTCTTCCCGGTTGCTAGGGTAGCCTTCCAACAATCTGACCTTGCCAAGGTGCGGAATCAACAAGGAACTACGACCTTCGGCGCATCGGTCAGGTTTCCGATTCGTTGTGCCGGTTGGGGGCAACCGTTGGTCTAGTGTTGAATGATTGAAAATAAATGGATAGGCATTGATAGGATTGGGATGGATTGGGTATACTCCAAATTGGAAACCTAAATTACTAAAGTGCTACAACATCTTCTTTCAAACAAAAAAATCTGGACTTGCCAGTTGAGTCATCTTTACAAATCTGAGATTCCAAACCTTCATAGAGAACTCCTGGGCTGAAATCCCCTGCCAGCACATTGCCCGGATCATTCCTGACACGTTTTTTTCGGCGTCAGCCGAGTTGGCAATTGTCTGAGAAATGATATCTGAAAACATATCACCTGGTACTTCCTACCTCAATAGAATAGATTGTAAAAGACTCTAAAACTCTTAACTTGATAATTTTGCTGCATCTATACCAGGGTCCAAGTAAATGGCTAGCGAACTCCTAAACAACTCAAACAAAATCCATCCAAAGGCCACAAGGCTACTAGATAGCAACTCCTGGCTCTCAACATTCCGGGCTTTACACAGTCACTGCTTTGTTCCTGATCCCAAAAATGTTCAATCATTTCTTATCTCCAAAATTTGCAGGACATTTTGGGGAGAGCAAGGCTGTCTAAAGTGCAGGAATCCTTGACTGGGCAAACATGCCCCAAACAAAACACCACCATTCGTCACGTGGCTCCCATCGTTCCTGGCAATGCAGGTCACTGTACCAGGCATGCGCACCTGAAAGGGAGATATGCAGCAAGGAATGGTTCCAGGAAGTCAAGAAGAATTATGAATCTAAACTAGCAATGACAAGCAGTAACCAGATTTTGACTGTTAAGATGCAACATACAAAAGTAGAATGACTGAAAAGTAGATGGCATTCACATCCTATCCTTGTGATTCACCTGCCATTGGGTAAGCGATTGCCATCTACCTTCACCCCTTCAAAAACAAACAACGACGCGTTGCAACAGCCTGCAGCTTCAGTCGTAGCATGTTGCGTGTGGAACTGGGATTCGTTTCTGCTTCAACCTGGGGTCTGGAGGCATTTTTGTGCCATCTAGGGTGTATCTGGAATACAGCTATGGCTAAGTCACCCCCAACAACCTTCGCCTTGCAGTCAGTTTCGTTGAGGCATTTTGGCAGTTCCATGGTATTTCGTATTTCGTATCAGTTTTCTTCCCTCTCCCACGAGGTAGCTCTACTCGAAAGATCTGGTTTAATTAGACCTCATCAAGGAGACAATGACGGTAAACTGGTAGTTTTGAAACGTGAAGTTAGGAGGGTAACTTTCAGCAATCAAACGTAGCTCGCTGCTGGACATCCCAGAATCTTCCAATACAAAACTCACTCTGGTAAACTGAGGTTTTGTTGAAATCCTTCATCAATGTAGACGCATCTGATGGTCCATATTCCAGCCAAATAGAAGCATCCAACATTCAGTGACTCCACTGCAATTGTATGCACGCGTGAAGGGCAAGAAAGGTGGATAGTATATATATATAAATATATAAATACATAAATATATATAAATATATAGACTTTGACAAAGTGGCAAAAAGTGTTGCTGCTTGCGATATAAGCGGACTTGGTAGAAGAATTATTTTTGCTTGTATATTTGTGAAATGGAATCCAGTTAATCGATGCGTTCTGAATTGAAAGCAGCTCGACCCTCGACCCGGTGATGTTACCCTTGAAATAATTCATTTGGACAATTTACCTTCTTTCAAAATTCAGCCAAATATATAGACCATTCATAGATCTCAACCTATTTCACCTCAACAACAAAAGATCCATATGAACTGATAAGGGAGATGTCCCTTGATATAAAGAAACCACAAACACTACCCTTTAAGTACATAATTAAAGGTCACTTATGAACGCCGGTCATTCTTCCAACTATTTCAACTGGGTCAATTCACTGATCGCTGTGGTCAATTCCCTGATTTTGCTTGATTTCCACTGTCAATCATGGTTGCTTTGAAAAGGGAGTGTTTTTCACTATTCCAGTCAGTAAAAAACTCATCACCAAAACAATGGGGATTCACCAGACACCAACCACCCTTTGAGTTGAATCACATGATGGCTTCAGATGTATCTATTCTTGACTCAGGGGGCGAGTAATTACTACTCATCTGCATGGCTCTGAACCACGAGTTGTTTTTAGCTTCCCAGGCATTGAACCATCAAGAGTTACATACATTGGTACCAAAATTCATATTTCAGGAAACCTCTTTTTGGGTGAGATTCCTTGTATATACAATTATATATATATATATATATGGCAAAGGCTACTGAATCACAGTGATTTGGACTGATTATTTGAAGACTTTTGGAACACCCCAACCGCATGTTTCGTCCGAATCAGTCCGAGAGACAGAATGAATCACGTCGCTGAGTTCAAACAAGCCCAAGGAATTCATGGGTGCCACTGTGCCTGACGGAGAATATGGTGGGGATATATGTGATGGATGATAAGACATGCATACAAAAGTGCTAGAAATAAATGTGCCTGTGATCTTAAATATATATATATATATATATATCGTCACATATATATCAATATATATATATATATACGAGTGATTATACCCGTTCGCCGGTGGGCGAAGTGCCACGCCTGACAGCCGAAATGAGTTTTTGCTATTTTTCAAAACGTCGAGAAACTTTTTTCCCCATTTTAGTCTAACCAGCTCAAGCTGTCAGGATCAAATGCGTCTTTTGGTGCCACACAAATCTTGCCGCTGCTACAGTCATTTCTGTACAACTGCAAAGCATTCAGCACTGACATTATGCCAGGCTTTCTGTGCAATGCTGCAGCAGCGAGAACTTGAATTCTTTTGTATTTGGACGAGTAGTGCCCACCCCACCCCAACCCACCCCACTTCTCCGTAGCATCAAAGATGTGTTCATGTGCAAGGAACGTCATCATCCCCACCCCACCCCACCCCACTTCTCCGTAGCATCAAAGATGTGTTCATGTGCAAGGACCGACATCATGTCCGTAGCATCAAAGATGTGTGCATGTGCAAGG
>DF244709.1:0-23620 GCA_000507305.1 Breviolum minutum Mf 1.05b.01 | reverse complement strand
CCGAACAGAGAGCACACATGCAGGTGTCAAGCAGTGCCCACTGTGAGAGAACTATTCTCTTCACAGTTTCTGTTTTCTGAATAGTGTCTCCTTGGCAATGTTGAAAGCTGAGCAAGCCGGAGTTTTCCAGACACCTCAAACCTTTTGCCAGGAAGATTCTTTGGTTGCTGATGCCGGGCCGCCAATTTCACCCCCAAGGAAAGCAAGAATAGAAGTTGGATCAAGCATCAGTCAATGCTGGGCCGAGTCTCTGAACCTCTCTTTACAGATGCGTTGGCCAGGGTGTTTTTTGAGCACTTGAGAATATGCACGTACAAGAGCAAGAAGATTCGAAAATTTGGATAGCCCAAAAACCACTGGCTGACAGCCAACGGGGTTTAAGGGGTTCCTACTCACGTCATGTTGATGCATTGGTTTTCGCAAAAATGTTTAAACCTCCACAAATCCTGACCGACAGAATACCATTGTCGAGCGGAAACCAGCATTAGGGGGGTTCGGAGCCCTGTACACACCGGGAACCACAACTCAGCCATTCATTTCTAGGTTGCATCTTTAAGAGGAGACTTGTCCATTTGGGTGTGGAAAAACCAGCAGCAGAATTCAATTGATCATTTTTGTTTTTCATGAATTTGGCAGCCCGGGAAGGCTGCTGTGTGATCCAGGAATCCTTGCCAGGAATCACGTTGCCTGTTCCAGTTCCGAGCCAGAAAAGGCCGAGCATCAAACAAACTTTGCCAATGAAAGAACGAACATTTGCTTGTTTTTCCAATTGATAGGACATTCATGCAGCAATCCAGTTCATATCTATCACAAGTACTGAACAGAGAGCACACATGCAGGTGCCAAGAAGTGCCCACTGTGAGAGAACCATTCTCTTCAAAGTTTCCATAGTTTTCGCAAGGGGGAAGATCAATGAATAGTGTCTCCTTCGCAATGTAAAAGCCAGTGGGAATTCCACAGTTTTGAGCAGATCCATGTTTGCACCTGGGACACTTTGTAGTTGAAAACATGTAGCACCATATGAATCCAATGCCTAATGCCCACAAATAGACATTGAATTCCATAATTTGAAGCTATTGGGTTTGAACTGGAATCTAAGCCTCTGACTATGCGGCACCAAAAATGATGGGAGCTTGCGTTTGAATCCAAACGATTGTCAAACCAAGGCGTGAATTCTGATTGAAACCTTCGCAGGTACGCCACAATTTCTTGAAGCAGCTTTCTGTGGTCCAAGGCCAAGCCTGCTGAAAAGCGCAAGCTGACAAATAAGCAGCTTCCATCATGGGGGACATCCAACCTTTCCAGTCCGCGGCTTGCCAAGCGCTGTTCGAAACGTGAACGGCTCTCAGAAAAATACTGTTGCTGCTCAACATTGTCCTGCCGCAGTGGTGCTAATGATCTGCCATGGTTTGCGAGCAGGCCCTTTCAGCCTCTCAGAAGCCACAACTTGANTGGGGTCCGCCATCTGCGGATTGCATTCGAGTACAAGCTATCAAAGCCTGTCAAAACCGGATCATGCACAAATGCCTTCTGTTTGAATCCATGCTGGAAATAAATTGCCCAACTAGTCCACCAAGGAATCGATTGAAAAACCTCTATCAGCATGGCGATCACAAGGTGAATTTCGCACTTCTCGGATATGGCGTCTGAACACAGGGACAACATTCGAGTTTAAACCCCAAGGGAATACCACAATACCACAATCAAATTTAAGTCCATGGGAGGAACAGCAAGCACAAGCAAAGTTTGAATTCGAATTCTTCAGGCTTGCAGAGAGAATCTGGCATCAAGGGAAAAAAGGCCTGAAATCGAATTTAAATCCATCTAAGTCTGGTTTCCAGACCTGCTCATGAAAGGTGACGTGTGGCGCTTAGCTGTCAACAATCTTCGCATGAGTAGAGTGAAGGAGGTGCTTCAGCTGACTTCTTGTTCTAATTTGCGCCAACCAATTATTCGTTCGCCTCATCATGTCTTGGAAACTTTCCGACCTTTTTTAGTCAAAGTCACCGAAGCAGCTCAGTCTGACTTTGGACTCGTTCAATTGCAAGTGAACAGGAAACTGCTGCTCAACTTGATCTGTTTTGGTGTGCAAAGGAATAGGCTCTGTCACATAGCAGGTCCAGTGCAACTGATGCAACCCAATTTCCATTGTGGGCAGACAGGTAAGATGACACTAGCAAGCTGACAACATGGGGTGTGGACATAGGGAATGTTCGCATGATTGCAGTTGTGGATGTGCGAGGTTCGACACCATTGTCAGCCATTTCAATGGTGTAGAGTGCTGTAGTGCATCCTGACACAAGGCTTGCTAAATTCACTCGCGTGATCATCTCGCTAAGCTGGGAAACTGCAAATAGGACCCCTGAGGGCGGATGATAGCCACAGGATCAAGCCAGATGCGTTCCAGGCGACTCCCGTCCTCACCTGTAGAGTCTCAGTGAGAAACTGCAAAATCAACATTGAAGACGCTGAGATTTGAAAATCTCACCACTCAGCTGTCAACTTGGCAGTTGGTCAAGAGTGCAAAGCAACATCAGCCAAAGTCACTAAGTTCGCTCAATTTCACTGGACCTCTCCCAACTGACAAAATTCAGGGCTTATGGGACCCAAAAATAATTTCAATTCAGCCAAAAAAACGCAGCAGCCTCGTGGATTTAGACCTTCTTTTTTGACCTGTTTTGTTTGCGGATTGAAAAAACATGAAAAAAAGGGGTGCCCCACCCCATTTTGTAAAGAGGTGGCCCGTAATGAAATGTGATGGACCCTGATTTTGTAGAGAATCTTGAAGGGGGTAGGCTTGGAGCCAAGGTTTATACCTTCCTAGAAGGATTTGAAAACAGATGGTTGTTTCTCCACAAAGGCTTCCCACAAACAGGAAGCCCTTGACAACCAGCCTGGATTCTGTTTGATGGAGGGTTGGGCTTGAGTTGTCTCTTCAACATTCTGCTGACTTGAGTTTCCTCCAGTTCCAGGGCCAACTATTGACTGGCCATGTACAGCCAGTCCTGTAGAGCAAATTTGTTGCACTTTCGGTGGCATTGAGCAGCCAGCTGAAATCTCTTCAAGATGCATTCATTTGTATGCTTCCATCTTGTGCCGCCATTGAGAGGAAGATACCGAAGGCGCATAGAAGCAGATTTTAATGCAGCTTGCTATTGCAAATGTTTTGGGGTGTGATCTGCCTCATACTGCCCTGTCACGGATTGTCGAGGATTGCCAATGGCGGACGTGAATATTCTGCCTCAGCCGCAGCCTTTTGCCTCCGGATGACTGCATCGTTCCTTTGATTTCAATCACATGTGTTTTTGCTTCATGCTGAATCCATTCATTAACTGTAGGGAGTGTCATTTGCTAGAGGTGCTTATTCGGCCTTTTCCTTTTGGACTTACGTTCCTTACCATGAAGTGAAGCCACGTTGCATCAACAAATTCATTGCAATTCCACTTAACTCGCATCGCTCTTGGATGGACTTATCTTACCTTGCGTCATGCAGATGAGCTTTCAAGAGTTGCTGCACTCGTCTTGCCAAAATTGATTGATCTTTTGCGTGATAGCCGTGGTCGCTTTGTTTTTTTCCAATGAGAGGTAACGCTCGTAAAAATGATTAAAAATGCCAGACATTGCCAGACTCTTCCGCGAAACTCTAAAATGGTCATGGTGTACCTTGCCACACTCTTCGTGCCAAGTTCCACTGCTTCGGAGCCTTGGATGTGCTCAACTTTGAGCGAACGCCCTTGGAGTTTGTTTAAAAGTCCGAAGCAGGTTCAATTAAGCATGAGCACTTTGATAGTGGGATGTGAAATAAATTCAGACAAGAAGCATGTCCTGACAGACATTTGCAGGGAGTCTTGCCTTCGTTTGAGGCGTGCTAGGCCACTGGAGGTCTTGCGTTCTTTCTGCAGTCTTAGCACCTCTGTCATGGCTGAAACGAAGACATCGAGTTGACCTGAGCTGCATTGGGAAAGCTTTTCATGACTTGGATTCGATTGACCAAGCGATAGCGTGCCATCGTCTCAGCTTTGTGACTTGACATGCTTCATTTGTTTGATTGAATGTAAAACCAATCATTGAGTTCCGGGGTGTCAACGATTTTTTGGAAATTTTGGGACATGTTCATGCATTTTCCGTAACAAGTGGCGACAGGGGGCCAGGGGATGTGAAACGCGTGAGAAGTTTTCATGTTGCTGCGCTGTAGGATGCCTCAGAACGGAGCCTAGATTTTCTCGTCTTGGGTTGATTGTTGCACGAGGTGCACCGTGCATCCAAACTTGCACATTCCAGTCACCAAAGCTGCTCATGCAGGTCATCAAATGCTTCAATATCGAGAGCTGTGAAAGGGGAACCCTGACTGACATGCCTTTAAACGAGGACAGCTTTGGCCAGTTGCATTTAGACTCCCAAGACATCCTTAGTTCCTAGAAAGGTTGAATCTATATTGTGTAATTGACAAGATGGACAAGACTTTTCCTTCCACGACACGCTTTGAGATCAAGTCACCCGTGCCACAAGACTTTGTTGTTGCTAGGCCCAGTTTGCTGGCCAAATCTGAACGTGTCCAAGGTTCAGATTGTTTCTGGGCCTTGTTTAACAGTTTACCAAGCAAATTGAAGCTTCCCACATGGTGTCGTGCTTCCAAGATGTCAAATCTCAGACTTACTTTTGGGGGGTATAAGACTCAGAAAGTGTGGAGAGCATTGACAGCCACGGGAGGTGTTGCAAAGATCAGATACCGAGATACCTATCATGAACTTCCCAAGGGCCATTCTCCGCCTTCGGGCTGACCTGAGCAACCTGCGAGTGTCCACAGGTTGCAATATCAAAGGGGTCTTTAGATGCAAAACGGCAGTAGCTGAATTTCATTAAGATATAAAATAAGATAAACATGAATAAAACAAGCACAGAAGAAAAAAAACAAGCGCATAAAACAGAATAGATAAGAATATAAAATAATAATAAATCAAATTCAATTCAACGAATGAGATGTAATCTCTGAAGGTTTGCCGATGACACACACCAAGTACGCACGATGATGATGAGCAACTGCAGGACTTGGAATCGCCTTCGGGGCCTCCGGATACCATCGGGCAGGGAAATCCAACGCTCGTGACCGGAGCCAGCCGAACGGGCTTCTGCTTTGGTTCCAAGATGTCACGAAGGGTGTAATAGAATAAAGCACATTAATGATGCCTTTTGTGACATGTTGTGACCACACACTCGAATTTCCAAAAGCCTCAGCCAGCAACGCTTGCACCTCGTTCCTAGAGTTTTGAAAACCTGCGGTTGAACATGTGCAAGACAGCACGGCTCGTGTGCAGCCTTTGACTGCTAAACCAGCCATAGCACCCTGACTTGTCAAGACATCTCAATCGCTAAGGTGCGGTAAAATTGAACCATGCTGCAGCAATTTGCCGCTGGTGTTTGAATGGAAGGAATTAGTTCTTTGCTCGCCAAGCATTTGCTTTCGACCAGTAAAGCCCTCCTGTCGGAAAGACAGGCAAAATTTCAAATTAGTTTGATCTGGAAAAGGCAGAAAACCTTCAAATCGCCTGCGAGATTGCGCATCACGAGACAGATGCCACTTGACTGCGCAGGAAAATGTTCTTAGTCAGAGGGATAGTGAGTCCATTGTCTTGGTATGTGTCGTTATGCCCCATTTGATTTTGTCAAGACACCCCATTCATATACTTTGCTGCCTGAACCAACTGGTGCTCTCTCTGCGCCTCGGGGTGGGGCTTATTCGCGCACGATGGCACCAATGAAACAGCTGTGAGGCCCACAGCCTCCCATGGGATTGGCCGCCTGAAGGCAGCATAGGTGGCAACCGACCCAAACTAGGCAAAAGGAACCCGCCAAGTCTCCGATTAAGAGACCGGTCAGGTTTTTACGGAACAATGCCCAGTCCGGGTCAGTAACAAGGTACAAGGTACAAGAACATCTTGAGCCTCAAGGGCCCCCGAAATGACTGAGCGGCAACAACTTAGTTTCCACACGCACAAAGATTAAACTGTTTGACTCCTCTCAGAAAAACGGTTTTACCTTTGTTTGCCTGCACATCCCGAAGATTGGGGTGCAGAGCCCTAAAGCTCAAAGTTTGTACTTGAAAGACGCACGGAGGGAGATCAAGCGGCTCTCGGTGAAGCGGTCAAACATGCGTGTCAGCACTTGTGTGAGACACTCACGCATGCATTTGCAAAGAGCCTTAAGACTCAGCGTTTGAAGTGGCTGCGAACATGTGCAGACAAGTTTCGCATGGTCCAAGATATCGCGCTCATCTCTGCGAGATGCTGGAACGCAGCAGGCTGAATGCATGATGTTGCCTTCGAGACCAATGGCCTCCAAGCATATCCAGGCAGTGAGTCATCCACGCCACATTGGCAGCTTTCAATTTGCATGTTGGGGCTCTGCATTTCCAGATAACCGATTACTCGCTTGAAGTGAAGTCAAGATGAGCTCGCGCAACGACTCTATGCCTTCTAATAATGATTTGATGCGTGTATCTTGCTAGAGAGTGCGTTGTGCAGGCCTTTCAACTTGCAAATAGCAGACACTTCATGATAGGTAGTCAGTTTGTCAATTTTTGCTTGTCAAGTTATGAACCAAAGTGAAGCTGACTTTGTAGTGGGAGGCATTAGGGTGAACACTTTCTCAACTACTGCCTGAAACATCCTGAGACATCCTGAGACTCCGACAGTGTAAGGGATCTATAGAAATCATTGCAGAATGAGGTGACAAGCAAGTTGGATGTTGCCGAATTCAGAACCAGAAACCTTAGCTGCAGTCTGTGCGTGCAAAAGAGCCAAGCAAATGACGACGCAGGTGTTGCCGAAAGCTTCCTCCTGAATCAAGCAAGAAAGATCTGAATGCTCAGATGACAGGTGCTGTGACTGATGTCACTCATCCGTCAGAAATCTGAGTTTTCCGGCGCCAAATCACGATGCCTACTGCCCACTACTGCAAGGCATGGTTGCTCCATGTCGCTCCTAAGCATGGACAAGATCCCAGCTATCCACCTGTTCTTTTTGATCGGCCCTATTGGCCTAGAAAGCATAATGTTGCTATCGGTACTTTCAAGGCGAAGAGTCTTCATGAAACAACCACTTGGACATTGTGCAAATTGTACCCTTGTTACATTGAGATCATCTTCAAGACAAGATGATCAGAACCTGAACTTGGAAAACTCTTACGTTGGCCATGCAGAGACAGCTCTGCTTTCCTCAACTTGCACGGTAACAGCACAGTCTTTTCAGCAAGGTGACTTGGCGGCCTTTGAAGCATTGATTGATTGAATTTTGCTTGATTTACGGTATTTGTGAGCAAAAACTGGCACAAACACAATTCTTGCTGCTCACTGATTACTGATTACCATCAATCTGATACTGATAGCATTCATTTGGCTTCATTTGGCAAACGCTCATTTTAAGAACACCTGAAGTGAACTAGAGATGATGAACTGGCACTAGTATACTTGATACCGAGGTCTGAAAGTGAAACTGCCTCAGTGTGGGAGCAACTTCGTAACTTCTTGGCTGCCTTGTGAAGTGAAGAGTGCCTCTGGTTGATGAGTTAGATTTTGAAGAGCTGGCATTGAACATGGATGGAAAGTCTCTATGCAAAACAAACACGGACTGATTTTTGTTGCTCCAAGTAAACTCATAGCTTTCTACTGGAAAACTTCGACTTTTCATGGTTTTGGGCAGATGCGCCTTTCCGAGGTTTTGTGCTTAATGATGCTCAAACTCGGAGGCCCATGGCACAAATCTCAGCAGCTCACGCAGCTTCAACTTATCTCAGAAGCTCACGTAGCTCGCACCTTTCCTTGACATCAACAGCACAGTCTTTTGAGCAAGTGACTTGGCGGCTCGTGCAGCATCGATTTATTGAATGTTGTTTGATTTATTGTACTTGTAAGCATAAACACAGATTTTGCTGGTTGCCACCAGTTTTGTACCATTTGGAACCGGATGACTTGAAGAACATCTGAGGCGAAATAGAGATGATGAACTGTCACTCGTATTTGATACTAAGGTCTGAAAGTGAAACTGCCTCAGATCGGGAGCAACTTTACAAGATCTTGGCTGCCTTGTGAAGTGAAGGGTGCCTCAGCTGGTTGATGAGTTAGATTTTGAAGAGCTGGAATGAACATGAAAGTCTCTATGCTGAACTGCCAAATAAAAAAGTTGACCGATGCGCCTTTCCAAGGCTTCGTGCATATGAATCTATCAAGCTCAAACATCAGCCGCCAGCCACGTACCAGAAGGAAAAAAAGGTTACTAATTTGCTTTGTGTTGGCAGGGTATGGTGCCGGATGAAAACCGTAAACTTTCGGAACGAACTTTGGATCTGCCAAGTGCTGCATGTCCACTCATCAAGACCGGTGGCAAGCTTGACTGTCAGAACTGAGGGATCTTTATTCATACAACAAGTCCTACAGAATATCATGGAACATAACATGACAGAATGATCATTTGAACTTTTTGGCCATGCCAGATCGTATTCAGACCAGAAATGGCCAGATATTGTTGCATGTGTTTGCCGCTGCCACATCAAGAAAGGGACTCCTATCACTCTGGTGAAGAGTCCTTTGCAAATATTCGCTTCGGTTAATATCTTTTCATATCCTTTTACATCCTTTCATATCATTTCATATCATTTCATATCATTTTGTGTCATTTCGAGTCATTTCATATCAGTTTATGCCATTTCATATCATTTTATGCCATTTCATAACATTTTATGTCATTTCATATCATTTCATATCGTTTCTATCAGCCTCGCTTTATCCGATTTGATGGAACCATGAGAAACGATACTGTTTGATCTTTGTCAGGCGCACAAAGTCACAATTGTACCATTGAAGATATTCTTGGTGGATTGATTGGGACATCTCACTAGTCAAACAAATCCTGAAACAAGGGGGTTTCACTATTGGATGCGTGGTGATGTCACCTGATGCAAGTGAAATTCAGACAGACATCAAGATCAGGCTGGAACGTCTCATATCCAATATTGTTAGACAAACAGGAGCCTTGGTCATGCAGAACTTGTAATGTGTTGATGGCCAGTTCTCCAAATTTCACACACATTGCATGAAATCGTTATAAGCTTATTGTGTTAACGCACAGTCTTGGATTTCGCCTTCCGGGCTTGCATCACCGAATGCAATGGAGAGGCGCGAAGACAGCCAGTCTTGGGCCCATATTTAGATTTTCACATCTCTTGAAACAGATGCTTAAAATTTTAATTCTAGACAAATAAAGGCCCCTCCTCCAGCGAAAACTAACCCTGTGTTCTCAGCACCTTCGGTGAAGGCGGATTCCGAAGGCTGCAGGCTGCTGCTGCCCACGAGCCTAAACAAAAATGAAATTTGCAAAAATTATAATAATAAATTTAAAATATATAATGAATTAATTATTAAGGAATAAAATAAATATTTTATTAAAATATAAAATATAATAATTTTATTTATTATTTTTATTTTAAAATTCTAATTAAATTTAATATTTTTAATATTAAAATAATATTTTAAATATATTTTATTTAGATTTGACATTTTTAATATATATTATAAATTTTATAAAAAATAAAAATAAATATTGATTAATATTTTAATTTTTAAATATTTTGATAAATATATTAAATTTTATAATTATAATTTAATTAAAATCTAATATATATATATAAAATTATTTTCAATTATTGATATTTAAAATTTATTTATATTATCTATTTTTTAAATATATTAAAAATCAATTAATATTATGTTTTTTTTTTTTTTAAATTAGGATTAAAAAAGAATTATTAAATTCTCTGCTATACCTATAGCCGGCAGCTCCCTAGCTATATTACTGGCTGGTTATGTTGTTGGTTGGTAATGGCTGGTTGGATTTATGGGTAACTAGATAAATTTTCCTGGGCGGCATATAATTGACTAGTCATACATGTGGCTGGCTTGCCCACCGGCAACGTGGCTGGCTAAGTGGTTGGCTGATGGCTGACTCGACGGCTGGTTACCTAGGTGCCTGGTTTCCTACATGGCTAGCCCTTAATTGGCTGGCTGACTAGGTATTGGCTATTTTACTGTGGCTATGTGATTGGTTGGCTATGTGGCTGATGGGCTATGTGGCTGGTTGGGTCTGTGGTTAATATGGGTGGCTGCCTATGTGGCTGGCTTGCTATATTGCTGGCTGGCTATCTTTATGACTGGGTAATTATATGGTTATGAGACTGACTAGCTGTATTTTTTGGCTGGCTCCGGCAACGTCTAAATATGTGGCTGGCTTATAAATATCTGGCTGCCATATCTATGTGGCTGCTTGCCTGGCTATGTTTGTAACTGGCTGGCTCCCTATATTTGGTTGGTTGGTTGGCTGCCCACCCAAGAGGTTGGCTGCTGGTTCTGTGGCCGGCTGGCTATGGGGCTGGGGTTGGCTGTGGCTATGTGGCTACCGGACTATATGGCTGGCTGTGAAAAGGCTGGATGGTATGTAATTGGCTGGCTATATGGCTGACCTAGTTACTGCCAATATTGACTAGGATGTTTATCTTGGCTGGGTGTAGGGGGTGGCTTTGCAGCTGGCTGGCCCTGGCCTGATTATCGGCGATATGGTTGGCTATGTGGCTGGCTGATAAGCTGTCTAAATGCATGGGTTGGCAAGGATATTTATGTGACTGGCTAGTTATTACATAATATTGGTTATGGGCTGACTAATTATTTAATTAGGTGGCTATGTGGCTGACCAGCCATATGATTATTTAGCTATTATATTATTCAATTATTTTGACTAATTTATATATAATTAATTTTTTATATTGCTATTTTATTAACATATAATAATTGGTTAATTATAAGATTAATTTAATATTATATCCAATAAAAAAATATTTTTAACTTAAACCATAATAAAATATAATTAATTATAAATTAATAATATTTTTATTCCAATATATTAAAATTATAAAATAATATAATTAAAATAATATAATTAAATTATTTATTTTTATTTTTTAAATATAATTAATACCATTAAATATAGATAATTTAAATTAAAATATATATAAAAATATTAATTTTATAAAATATATTATTCCTATTTTATATTATTTTATTTAAAATNATATACAATAAATTCTAAATTAATATATATAAAATAATATAATAATATTTTTTAATAATATTTTTTATAAATTTATTTTTTAAATATATAATTATTTTCTCTATTATTTAATTAATTCTATTATTTATTTATATATATTTAAAATAAAATAATTAAAAAAAAATAAATTATAAAATCTTATTAATCTAAATATATAAATAATTTAGATAAAAAAAATAATAGAAAATTAATAAATATTATATATTTATATTTTAAATATATAAATCATAATTTTATTATTTATTATTTTTATTATTTCTATTTTCTTTAGATTTTATAATATTCATATTTTTCTTTATATATATATTAGATATATTTATATATATCTTAAAAATCTATATAATTTATATATATATATATATTTTTAAAAAATAAATCAAATATATATATTTATCATTACGAATTTTATTTTATTTAATCTATTTTTTTTATTAATATTTTTTTAATCGTATTTAAATTGTTTATCTATTTCTTAATCTATCTTTATTTTTCATTATAATCTTTAAAAAAAATCAAATATGTATTTCTTCAAAATCCTGTACCACCTGCCAAGTATAAATCCCTGTAAATAGTGGGAACTGGTGCAGGATTTCTTCCATCGAAAGTACGACGCTATAATTATTCTCGTAATTGAATTGTACTGTATTGCTTAATCATATCCATTCCCATGTAAGGCGATGTATTTCTTGATAGACTAAGGTCTGAAATATTTCATCTTTGAAGATAAAAATAATAGGTTTTGTTGCGAGCGCTCAGCTGACCTCTCCCTGAATCCGGTAGATTACTTCCAGAGAATTTTCAGCTGAAACAATCAGCGACCGGACTGACATACACCAACAGAACAGCAGCGATCCACGTGAAGATTATGGGATTTGAAGCTTGGAGGCTAATTGTTGTGGAACCACGTGGAACTTGCAGTGGAATTTTATTTTTGACTCCAACACCAACGTGAAAATCATAAAGCGAACTGTGATATGCAAGTAAGACTAAGAGCTTGAAACGAAGGTTCTTTCGGAAGGGAGTTTCGTTTCATTTTGCAAATGCATTTGAAGAGTGATACTTTTCAGATCTTTTCAGTAGCGAAATTGGAAAGCTGGAAAGCATTATTGCTAGCGGTAAGTAGCTATTTCCGAATGACATACAAATGGGGGAAACCATGAATCTTTTCACGCCACAAGTTTATGAAGGATCCATAGATCTAAAAGTAGCTTGTCGAAATCGAAGATGGAACGTGTCATCATCAACTTCGAGGACGACAACAAGAAGAACAAGGGGCAAAACTGGGTGTGTCAAATGTCGAGAACGCAACATCCTAAGAAAATTTGGGTTTCCACAACCACCTGCATTTTGATCTGTTACTTTCGGCTTGGTGCAGGTTTCTAAATATTTCTTCACTTTAAGTTTAAGCGAAACACCCATCTTCATCTCCCTGCGGCGCATGCACTTTGCCATGTACATGATGCAAGGCACCATGAGCAAACATCTTCGTGTCCTGGAAAAGATCTTCGTCCAAGGTGCATTTTGGGGCATCTGAATTCTTTTAAGGTGTATATTGCATGGTCTAGTCATATTACACCCATCCTATCAGGGATGCCTTCATCATTGAGAACATGAGCGCCCATGTATCTGCCCATCAAAGGGGGTATGACTATCTAATGGATGCGAGTGCATTTGGAAATGCTAAGAAAAGTAGAACCCTTGGACAATTTTTTCTGCCCCGGAAATGCTGGTGATCCACCACCGGCCAAAGACAATCTCCCCCAACCAAACGCCACGCCAAAAAATTGATTTCCCCGGTGAATTTCCGGGTTGACCTTGCTCGAAAATGGCTCCTCATGCAAAGGCTTGAAGCCAAAATTTGGGAGATAACAGGCAGGAATAGTCCACCTTGTCCACCTGCTCCAATCGCCAGAGTGATATCAAATCTGGGATGACTGCTCTTATACCAAAACAAACCTCCAAATGATCTGTGAAAAAAAATATTTAATGGGAGGATTCACTCCAATTAAAACATGAGGTGAGGTAGTTGTAATTCACCCGGAGAGGATGTTTGAAGGGTCTCATTGAAAACTTGTCACAATTGCTTTTTGATGGGATGGATGAGAAACTTAGAATGCTATGCGCGTCTTGAACACAATAAAAACAAACATCCTGAATCTCATGTATATAAATATATATACATCACATATATATATATACATCATATATATATACATCATATACATATATATATACATCATATATATATACATCATATATAAATATATATGTATACATCATATATATATATATACATCATATACATATATATATACATCATATATATATACATCATATAAAAATATACATATACATCATATATATATATATATACATCAATATCTATAGAGGCAATCTGCGATGCGGGTCAATCCCCAAAAGAACAACGCAAAATAGGGCACAATAACTTTTGGAATTGCAAAATACCGGTCAGCAGCGTCAAACACCTGGTAAAAAACATTTTTATATGGATAGCTCAAAAGTTCCTTGATCGTCCCACCTGCTGAATCCCCTATTGATGGATATATTACAGATTATTACAGTATATTACAGCGACAGGAACCATTCTTTTGCAACAAACGGACCTTGATGTTTCTGATGCTGCTGGAAGAAATCCCCCACATGAAGAATCTAGATGACGGAGTCAAGGGACACCAGCCATTGGACAACGAAAAGAAGAAGAAGAAGAAGAAGAAGAAGAAGAGAAAGAAGAAGAAAAAAAGATGAAACAGAACAAGAAACAGAACAAACGAAAAAACTACAAAAACAATAACTACATCACACAATGACAACGACAGCCTGAAGAGACACACATCGAGGAGAACGCGACACGTGAAAATAGAACACATGCAAAAGAGATCAAAAGAGGCCAAGTTGACAGTAAACCTGAGATAGCTAGCACTCGATCTGCTATCCGCAGCTTGCCAGAATATCATATAATATCACATGGGAAGTCATTCAGCCAGCATCAGTGATGTGTCCCAAATTGTTTCGGAGGGATGCAGGAGAAACCCAAAACATATTGACTTGCATGCAATGTGTATGCATGTAATGTTAATCTGCATGTATCTAATTCGTAAATTGTTTTGCGTTTTGCTGTTGGTGAAACGGACGTGGCGGTACCGGGAACGATTTGTATAGAAACAATGCATTGATGAAACCTGAGAAGTCTTGATGATTTCCACCTTTCTACCTTCTTCTTTGTGAATTTATCTGGTAATATTAGATGTCATAGCCTAGAAGTAGCTTCTGCCAACGACATCAATGAGCCGAAGCTCGACCTGCCACTTTGTGCAGGACTCCTTCAAGGAACTGATGGCGTTCTCTAGCTCTTCTGGCGTCATCCACCACTTCAAATCGTTCCCGGCCCATACCACAACAACCGTGGAAAACCGTGCGCCTTGGTGCTTCCAAAGGTCGCACAGACTCCATTCAAAATTGAGCTGCCGGCTCCAGTGCGTGAAACGTGCCCCGCTGACGGGGTGAACGCTCAGCCCTTCGTAGCCGAGCTGCCGCACTTTGGCGGCAGCGGCGGCACCACCGTCGTGATCCTGTGTGATTGGCAGCAATGCTGGATCAAATTTTTGTTTGTGTTGCATCTGAGGGCCCTGCCCCATCGTCGTTGAAGAGCCGAGGAGGCAGCTGTCCGACAGCACAAGGTCTGCACCTGAAGGGCAGGCAACTTCTTGACGTTTCCGCTTGGACGTGTTGGCACTGAGCGGCCCTGCCTTCAAACACGCCGGCTTTATCTAATGCGTCTACGACGCAAGGCCTGGCCGTGGGTGGAAGGTGCAGCCCGTCGACGAAGAGACTGCCAATTGGTTGTCAGCTCGAAAGGTCAGGATGGCTGTCAGTTGTATCTAAATTGACTTGCCTGGGCTTCTTCGTGCTGCAGTCGTCGAACAAACTTGCTGCTGCCTGGCAGTGTGCAATCAAGATAGCAAAAAGCAAAGGCACATCTGACACATGTCGGCTTTTTCTCTGCGAACATTTTCTTCCAGCCTCCATGCGCGAGAATTCCTTGCACACGGCTGCGTAAGCCATTCCTGCGGGAATCCTCAAGCGGCAGATTTTGAATGATGTCACGTTACAATCTATGAGTATGATGGACGGCATCTAAGAAGTAGAAGTGCCTACTAGTTCAGGTGATGTTCCGCAAGTTATGGCAAGAGAAAGAAGCAGAAACCGTAGTGATAATGAAGATAATAATATGGGTCATAGATTATTGAGAAGAGGCGCTAGTAGAAGCAGGAGCAGTAGCCCAGCAAGTAGTGCTAAAACAACACCAAAGAAAAAATAAATTTCATATTAATGAGAGAAGTTATATTGCAAAAATCAAGTAATCCAGATAAAAAGTTTGACGCTTATATTGAAAATAAGAAGGTAAGTTTCGGTGCTACTGGTTATTCAGATTTTACCCAACATAAAGTATAAAAGACTATTTTTGAGATCAATGATTCAGAAGCAGGTTTAATCAACATAAAATTTTCATTGTCATATTTCTCTCTTGTTTTTGTTTCAACACCTAGTCTTTCCTTTCTTCTGTAATACTTTTGTCTTCCTAGTTCTCTTCATCGCACATAACAGTGCTTCCATTGCTGAGGCTTGCCGCTGTGGCCCTTAAAGGGGGGCCAGAGTCGTGCAAAACTGTCCGCATGCTTACCAAAATGGCCCTTCTTCTTGTGGCGTTGCTGCTTCCCACAGCTCCTGAGGTACATAGCATGCTACAAGTCATCAGGAATCTCAAACCTTTACAACATGTAAATAAATCCTAAGGGCCCAAAAACGGAAGAATGTCGGAACCTTCAAACCCTAAACCCTTCATCCCCCGACCAACCCTAACAGCCCCCATATTCAAACAACCCATGCAGTAGCCATGAGCCCCAAGAAATAAATTACCGTAGAATCAATAAGCTTGCGCCCGAAACACCTTCAACCCTGAAGCCCAAAAAGCCCTAAAATCCCAAACCCCATGAACCCTGAAGCTTAAGAAACCCAAATTATTGAAAAGCCAGGAGATCCCGGCACCGTAAGGAGCGCAGACGCTAACTACAGGGGTCGTAGGATGCCTTCCTAAACATCACCTTAAGGTACCTGCAGGTTTTCATTACTTATAGGGAGGTGATGCTTAGGAAGGGCATCCTAAGGCCCATGTATTTAGGATTCGGATCTTGCACGATGACAATTTGTGGAATGGGTAGTTTGGCTCCAAAAGTTGATGGCGAAATAAATCAAGCAAACTTTTTCTGCATCTAAACACCGGCAAAGTCGCCAAAGCGCTGCAATTGAAGAAATTCCTGCGGATTGTCAACTTTGAAATGGATTCTGGATTGTCGTCCCTTTCTTGGGCAATGTAGGGGTAACTTTCGTAAAGCTTTTTTCACGTGATCAAAACCAAGCAGCAGGTGAAGAAAGGACAACGGGCCATGTTGCAGGGCTACGTGAAACTAGCGAGGAAAACAGCGGCAGTGTTGCGCGGCGAGTCAAACAAATTAAACACAGATTTGACAATTGACAACAACTGGAGAGTGAAAAAAACAATAAACAGGTGATGTTTAAAAACGCCCAAAAGGGACATGCCAGCACCCCTGTCCCTAATCTCCCTCTTTTGCAACCTGAAAAATGCACAAAATCCTGAAGCCCCCAAATTGGTTTGAACCCGCTATGCTTAACGGGTTGTTGGTCAAATTCACATCCCAGTTCGCAAAGTGTTTTTTGCTTTTTTTTCCAGTTTCGAGCTGTTGTATTTTTTGCGACCATGGAAATTTCAGCTGATTTTCATTGATTTTCCGTTATTAGGTGCAAACAGATTGTACTTCACCAATCAACAAAAAACATTCAACGTGGCTAGATACCAGTGTGTGACCTCAAAAACTGCCATCCCTAACAACCAAGTACCTTCTTGAAGGCTTCCAGACCTCGTCTGACGTCAATGGTGAATTGCTGGAGACTGTTGCTTGGTTAGTTCAGTTTGTTCTAGGCTCAAAAACCCTTATTTGTGATTTATGCCTGACTGGGGATTTTTTGAGCTTGCTGGGGAGACTATGTCCAAACTGTGGTTTGAATCTTCCATCCCCAAAATTACGGGGACAACACTACGAAACTTGCAAGCCTCAAAAACCTTGGATCTTTAGGTTCCTACGATGAGTTTTTAGCTCACTAGCTTCACAATTTGCCCAGTTCAAACTCTTTCAAATCAACAACTGGTTGGTGGTTCAACCCATTTGAAAAATAGTAGTCAAAATGGAAATCTTCCCCAACTAGGGATGAAAATAAAACATTTTTGACACCACCACCTAGACAACTTTCCATCTACTCGGATGCCATCCCGCATTCTTCCGGATTTTCAACTCCAAACTTCATGCCTTGTTTCTTCTGAATCCAGACCTAACATTGGCTACTGAAAAAACTCTCGTTTTTTTTGGATGTTTTTCTGAGATTTCCCGGGCTTCGCTCACCACGCTCGCGGCTACATTTGGAGCAGCTGCACCTGGAGGATTCATTAGTTGGTAAGATACCTGTCCAGCATAGTGATTCCATGAAGGGAAACTTCAGGATATTCTCAGGCTTTACTTGAGGGTCACCTACTGTTAACTTCATGTAAACTTCTACATTTTCAACATTCACGCAATAGTATGCGACAGTGATAATGATTCCCATTACGGTGAAAAAAGACTAGGGATAGGAACCACCCACCAATGCTGGTCACTGCACCCAAGATTTTCTGATCAGCGACTCTTGAACCTACATCTGAACTCCGCCACGGCACTTGCCATTCTGGAACATCTGGGCAGTGCTATCGCCATCCACCATTTGATCCCAAATCTGGCCAGTGTTGAAATGATTGGAACCCCCAAAATCCAACGCAACCATTTCCAAAGGATACTTGATGATGGTACTTGCGTTGCTAGCGACAAAAACTCCGCAAATTAAGTACGAATCAATTGCTCATGTGATATTTGGATTTTTAGATTAGATGATCATGTCATAATAATATTTCACTAAACTAAACTGTAAACAGAAACACCAAGCTGGGTTGTCTTCATCGCCCTATTTGGCAAGGGAGTAACCTGATGTGGCGAACTCGAACAAACCTGTAGCTCAATTTAGTCACCAATTTACTTCCCTTATGCTTCCATATCCTAAACGCAAAAAGTAACATCTACTAATGACATAATCGTAACAAACCATAACTTCAGATTGGACACTCCAACTAGACGTTGGTTACACAATGCCTAGTAGTTCGGGTATGGGATATACCCATTTTGCTGTGAAAATACGAATCCCAAGAAAAACATTTGAACATGAACATGTGGAAATCAGAATCAATGGCCCATGTGAACCACCAACCATTGACTGAACTTTCACTGGAATCCTGACCGGGCTCAATAGAGATTCAAACTCTTGACCCCAAACATGAGGGATGATACACTTTGCGAACGGCGAACAACCATTCAACATGCTGAATAACGTGGATGCTCTTTTGACTTGCTTCACATGGATGCAAAAGTAGAACAGATTCTGCCAAAGTTCATTTTCTGCGATAGACAAAGACACCCGATAACTTAACATAATTTTAATATTTGCCAATGATGTCTCTTGTTTCGTGTTATGAGCTTGTTCTTGAGATCACAAAAGGTATTTCTTTCAGTTTCTCATTCAGTCCCCTCAGCTTCAAATGATGCCTTGATAAAGAAGCCCGTGTGTCGGGGCTTTCCAACCGCACCCTCTGCATGGTGCAAGTAGTGCTGGAAGGAAGTGTTGATGATCCTAGGAGTTCGCGAAGTCTGACATCTAAGCTCGCTGTAAATACTGTAGATTTGTCACATTATCATTTCAAAATAATCAATCAAAATACAGTTAAATACAGGTATCAACATACCAATATCTCTATGCACATGATCATTTTTCAACGCAGTCAAATTTTGCGAACAATTGAAAGGGTGATTGACCTATGGAAGAGCTGGCAGAACATAAGCAAATCACCTTCAACAAATCAAATTGGAACTTGGAATTTGATAGAATTCCGTACATCTGGCATACCAGAAGTCTGGACATCCACCCATTTTGGTCGAAAACAACGGGGATTCACAACAGCTCCAAGGAGCGGATGGTGGGCGTCAGGCCAAGATAACTCGTAACCTGGTGCTACTTACAAGGCCAACAAATCGTGGGAAGTTCTACCAGCCAGCTTCAAGGCGGCAGTACGAAGAATTTGCTACATCATGTTTTGCTTCCTTGGAAGCTCCAACAGAGCTTCTTAAAGAGCTTGTAGTTTCGGGTCATTTTGTGTACAAGCTGCGGAAAAAGCTGATGCTCCAATGTTCTTGTGAGGATTTATGGTCCAAGCATCTTGGACATTTTCTTCGCACATGTACTACCTAGAATCTTGGTTGCTAAACCACACAACTCAAAAATCTTGCAAAAAAGATTTCACCCATGGAACCTTCCTGAAATATCCAAATGCTTGGAGATGGATTCCTTTCGGCAAGAGAAAAACAACACTCTCAGTGAATGATACCCGTCAAACTTACGTCACTTGCAGCCTGCCTGAGTGCAGGTACACGCCATAGGCGTAGAACATCACCGCAAACAGACCTTCAGTCAATTTCTCATTCCAAAAACAAACATCATCTGCTTGGAGAAACGGAGCAATTTCTGAACCGTAAGACTTCTTTTGGGTTAGAGTTCAATCTTTTTATTGAGGATAGTTTTCAGGATTTCACTGTCAATTTGTCACAACCCACAAGCACTGTCAAAAGAATCCTGGTTTACTGAATTGGCTTGTATACAGGATGATGATCCATCCTACCCCCGGTTGATATGAATGATACTGGTATTGAAATCCTTGAAATCCTGTTGAAGAAAAAAACATCTTCATTTAGAAGTTCCTGAGTCATAGTTTCTGGTTTTCACTCCTTAAAATAAAAAATGAAGGTACAAATGAACTGCTTTTCAACAGCTCTATCCCTCCATGCTATCAAAGGTTGAATCGAACTGCCAGGCATTTTCCCTGTTGGTCTGGTCACCACTGCCAGGCATCCAAGTGACCAAAGAGGACGTCCATGTTCAGTGGCATGATAACCTGAACAAGAATCGTGAGATGATGTGTTAGTGTATCTTTTTTTCTTGAAATCTATCTTGCATTTGCTTTGGAAAAAGTAATCCAATCATATCCTAAATAGTAATTTGTGTGGGTAGAAAGGAATATAATCAAAAAAACCGCATCCAAAATATCTGTCTTTGAAAATGACTTCAAGAATTCAGCGTTTCCCAAAATCCGGGGCCCCAATTTGGAGCCATGGGTATCCATGTGTCAAATCATCCAGTTTGGGCATTGTCCCCACCAGTGTGAAAAACTCCGTGGTTGGATGGACTATCAGTGGTTTCACCACCTTTTTCCACAGCTAACGGAGGTGGGAAAGCTGGTCTGCAACATTTTCATGGTGATGGAAATGGCATCCATGTCACTGCCCTCCTAAGTTCATCATTGCACCAAGAAAATACACATGTTTTTGGCTCATGCTTTCTAGCGAAGACCTTTCATCCCTGGTAAAAACATAAAGCTTCATGATTTCAAACGGGTGAGATTGATTTGGAGAGAAACAACGCATCGACTCCTTGTTGTTTGACTTGTTCAAATAATATCAAATCCATTCAAGTCCTCGCCAGATCCCCAAACCGTGGAAATGATTCTGGGTGAATACTTTCCCAGGTGATCCAATGATGGCCAGCAGCTCTCAAATCTAAATATTCTAAATCATACAGAACATTCATTGCCATCTACTATCAAACGTGTATAGTGTATGGCACGTCACAAGATTCGGGGTCTCTTCTAAGTAGTTGATTTCCTAATACACCAATTCTCCGCAATCCGTTTTGCTGCGGACTGGCGGCCGGCAAAGGTCGCTATGCATATCTTAATTTGGATACATGTAAAGATAGCTTGCCCAACAATATCCTCTCATTGTTGATGGACAAAATCCGGGGAAAGCCACTTTTTTGATGGATCAAAGATGTTTTCTTAACCACATATGCTAATCCCAAAGTCTTTTCATGTGTGAAACATGTGTAAAACACGTGATTTCCCATTCGTTATAAACATAAACTCAACAACTGCATCGCTTTTTCGCGGTTTCGCTTCGTTTCGCGTGTATTTTGCCAAGTGGCGGAAAGTAGCATCGGGGCCGTACGCATGAGTTGATCCACAGCTTCATCAGCAATCACCTCTGAAGGTGCCCGGGTGTTTCCTTAAATGGGGGGTTTTCCCCCCAAATCATCCATTATAAATAGGGGTTTTCCATGATTTTCACCATCCATCTTGGGATACATCCTATTTTTGGAAACATCCAGATAGAAACAAAAAAAAACATCTCCGAAATTTAACAGCTCCGCCCCTGAAAATTGATGATTGGAAGACGATCGTTTCCTTTTGGGAATGACTGTTTTTAGGGGCGAACTGTTAAATTTCCGGGGTGTACTCTTCAAACGGAAAAGGTGGGTACCCTTGGGGAGGGGCACCTAAATTTGTACCTGTAAACTTTGAGATACTGTACTCTTTACAACCTGACACGTAAAAAGGTCAAAGATTCAACTGTGAGAAACCTGAAGTTGCAGTTGAAATCCAACGAATGATGTGTGTAGACGAATCATATGTGTTGCATGCACAGGAAATGAATGGAATACATTGAAGCATATTTGAATCTGAGTCTTCCCGGAAAAAAAAACTACATTTTGCATGAATCTCTCTGCACCTAAAAGTTTCTTCTGAAGTTTGGAATATTTCAATATTTCATTTCAATTCGATTTAGTATCATTTGGTTACAGCCTAAAAATTGACAATCCGGGACCGTGGATTCCATCATGTTTTCCAATCATCCAATCGATCGTGGGTCAGTAATTCTGCAGTGATATCCATTCAGTGATGAATTAAAAAATTGAATTCGATTCTTTAAAGTGACATACCATTTATACATCTCATGACAATGAGATATATAAATTGAAATCAAGTATTAATAGGTACATTTTGTTTCAACATCATTGATTCGTACTACACCACACTCTGTGGGATGTTTTCCATGCCATTCGCGGAATGTCAACCCTGAGAGGGTTTGATGACTTGCACCGCACCTGTTGCAACTTGGAATTTTCTCCCAAGACAAAGCTCTGCCCCCAAAAATTCCAACAACAAAAATGGACCTCTTCCAAGGATTGATCAAATTGCTATAGAACATAGCAATCTAAGAATTTCACAACATACAATCATGAACTGAAGCAACAAAGAGTTCCACAATCATCGAATAGCAAACGTGTCCTTGGCCCAGCTCTGAACAAATACCATTGGCTCGATGCTAAAATCCTCTTAAACTGCTGAGCTTCCACACCGAAAAAGGTGTTGGATTGTAAAACCTCATCGAAAAGGGTCCAAACTCAAGAGCTGTGTTTGTTGAAAAGGGGGTGTTCTATCGGAAATCGATTCCTACAAACTCTTTTTTTTTCTGCACCAGGCAGTCGTGTTGTGTCCAGTGTGTTCGACCAGGATGATATGATAAACTCCAAGTCGGAGTTTGTCAGTTTCTCTCGGAGTCTCTTGGGTTGTCATGGAAGATAATCTCGTAAGATGTAGAGATGTAAAGGTGCCCATCATTGCAACTGTTGCCCTGTAGTTTTATTACAGGTCAATGATGAAGTGCCCATCTAGGTCTTGGATGGAAAAAACCATGGCCACAAAAATCCCAAACTCATCTGAAAACTCTAAAAGGACGTCTTTATCTTAACCTTCAATGTCAGCTTCAATTTTGGAAGTCCGACCTTGTCCTCCCCAAGAAAGCAGTACTGACGCTGGCATGGCATCTGCTGTATCACACGTCACCAACGGAAAGCCAGCAAAAAGATACATTCGATTCTCATGTGGCAGGTTACCTTGCCTACAATTCGCTCCCTTCCAAGAACTTAGTACACATCCTTACGTAAAGAAGCTTTCAGTTATCTTTTCCATTCTACCTGCACGTCTCACTATCACCATTGTGAATGAATCATCACCATCATCACCACCATCATCATCATCATCACCACCATCATCATCATCATCATCATCATCGGACTCAATCCGATCCCCTGGGAGCCTTTCCAAGGTCCTGACTTATGATGACTCTTGTGCTGCTTCCACATTGATGGCACCTTCACGTCGAGCAATATGGATGTTCCAAAAGGTCAGTGATTTGTGATATCATGAGATGCTGGCTGTTTAATCTGGGATCCTATTTAGCTATAAAACGGACTTATTAAAGTCCCAAAACCTACTCATCTCGAAAATTATCTTCCTTAATTTGGGAATGTAATTCTCTCTGAATTCGGGATCCGAATCATCTTTACACTTTACGATATGTTGTTGCCAAATATGAATCTATCTAAACATATTATTACTG